>CM067299.1:32076295-32334653 GCA_034231615.1 Meghimatium bilineatum | reverse complement strand
AAACCAGGAAAATCTCACATGGCTACGCTGTGATCTCTAATTAACACATACATTAATTATTTTTTAATACATTAAAAAAGTCCACTTATTTCAGATGAAGAATCCCGAAACGCCGAACTATACTTCCATTTGTGACAACTGATATATATATGTACATACATACAGGAGCGCAAATAAAAAGTAAAATGAGAGTACACCACAAGCACTTAGACTGCCTGAAGTTACCTTATAAAAGGATAAACAAACACGCAAATAAATAAATGGTGGAGGATGTTATAAAAAAGAAACCACTTCGTATATACGGTCCTGAGAGTTGCAGTCTTCTGGACGAAAAAAAGTACTCTGTAAAATTCCTATTGCAACTATGAAACAAGAGATTCATGGCGCATAATTCCTCTCGACTTAAACAGACTCCACCGAAGACGTATGTGTCTGGCTATTGGCACATAAAACACAACTCATTTCCATTCTCTGGACTACATCCTGCTGGAAATCTAGTAGTGCCATGCTCCTGCTTCAAGGGAGATCCAGCGGGAGTTTGAGAATGAACGCTGAAGAAGTAACATTCTACAGTGAATCCATAACACACATAAGAAGAACCAAACAGACAAATTTATAAAGAACGCTGTAAAGTAAATTACTAAAAGCAAACAGTACGCGGTTGTTTATTATAGCGACAGCTTGCCGCAGCCATCACGTTTTATGAGACAGCTGCACTATCATTGTGCAAGCATAAAGTCAAGTCAGAAGATGTGCATCTAAAATATATACTCAACATATTTTTGCTGTCTTTTTGTGTGTGTTTATTTTCATTAAATTCCAGTGTTAGCGATATTGTGAAATTGAAGCGCACTTGTGTATTAGATGAGATTATGTAAATGAATAACAGATCGGAGAACAGAGTTCGTGAATTTGACAATAGAGAGAGTGTGCGTGCGTGAGAGAGAGAGAGAGAGAGGGGGGAGGGGGGGGGGAGAACAGGAAATTACTCAAAACGAGACGAGACGAGAATACACCAAGACGAGAAAAATGTTGAAGATTGGGGGAAAGGTGGGGGGGGGGGGGGAGGACTTCATGCGGTCACTAATAGCTTGTATTTTCTTTCTTCACGTGTTTTTTTTATACCACTCCTTCTCAAACTCCCTCTGGGTCTTAATTGTAGGAGGACAATGGTCATACTAGAGTTCCAGTAAAATGAAATTCAAAGAACTGAGATTTGTTGTGTCATCGTTTCATTTGCGATACTGGCCAACACATCCGACTTCGGTGGTGCATTTTCTTCAAGACCGTAGATTCATTTTTCTGGAATTATTTTGATGGCACCGATTCTCGTATAACATTTCCATTCTGACATAGTTCCAGAATCATCCAAATTGTTAGCTTTTCTCCTCTACCCTCAAGTGTCTGTAAAAAAATCATTACGTAGGCTACATATTTGTAGAATGTGTGACACTGATAACGAGGTTGGGCACCTGCTATCGTTTCAGTGATATATGTACCGTGAATCAGGAAAAATGTAGCGCCTATTATAAATAGATGGAACCAAGTATAATATTTTTTAAGCGACTAACAACAACGCTGAAGGTCTGTGTCCAAGTTTGTACATTAAAAAAAACGTTTGGAAATTTCAGACATAATAGTATTACGATGTACAGTTGGGGTGGAACATAATTCCTGGTCATACCTCAGCATCAGGTACTTAAATCAGTTACTGGGTAATAAATATGTCAGGTCAGTAACATCCTCTGATTTATCAACTGTGATAACAGTGATGGGATTGCCCTCAGGTGAGAAATAATTGTCTGGTTGAGATGTCTGCTAAAAGTCTAATTTTATATAGAAAAATTTCACCAGTACCCAGTACTCTACACGACCATATATACACAGACCAGTGTTGTGACATCATACTACGTAGATATCATAGTATTATACACTCAGCCATATAGTAGTGCCGGAGCGCAGCAGTGCAGGTTCAACGATCCATGGGTCAATACACAACAGATCGCCCGATCCGACTTCATAGACGCCGGAATGCCCCGAAGAATACCCTGCCGTTCTCATCTACGGTAGAGGGGGGGGGGGGGGTGGTGCTTGTGTTTAGACCCTAGAGCGGGTGATATACCCTGCTGATATCCCCCCCCCCCCGAAGTGCCCTCGTCATGTCTAGACCCCATACAAGGGGGAGGGGGATTGTTTTGCGGGGAAAATTTCCCGTATCCTTATGTAAACTATATACCTTCCGCATTCCCCCTCACCAGGATTGAGGGCCGAATAAGCGACGTCCCCACGGATAGATCGCGTGTCCCTATAGCCATTATTGTTTCTTATATTATTTTAACCAAACAAAGGACCGACGCAGCCGACGATGATGCATTTCAGTCCAACGCAGGCGTTCAGGATAATGCGTGTCTGCGTTAAATTATGCGTCCTTCTATAGGGTATATTAACGCAGGATCCTGCGTCGTAGCTACAGTTGATGAATACATAGTACTTTCATGTGCTTCCTTGTAAGAAATACATTGTAACATGCACCATTGACTGGTTGCCCAATATGGATGATCCTAATATTATTACTGTGTTTTATTCTTCTTCGTGTGTTCTCAAATTCCTACCAGTTGGCAAGATTGGCAGGATCGAGTAAAAGGAAATGAGTGTGTTGTATCAGGGTTTACAATTTAGTGGAATACCTGCGAGGTTCTGCACGATTCACTAAATACATACGAAAAAATCTAACAAAACCACTTGTGCCCCTAACTTAGAATATCATATATATATATATATATATATATATATATATATATATATATATATATATATATATATATATATATATATATATATATATATAATATATATATATATATATATATATATATATATATATGTTGCCCCTAGAATATAATATTTTTTGAGAGTTCTCGTTCTGAATGTGTACTCATGTATGCACACAAGAACGATGAGCGCATGGTTTTTGTGTGTATGCATTATTCATTGTTATGAATATTTCACGACATGTTCTGCATTCCCAATTAATAACAGATAATGTGAACCTCCGCTGAGTTTGATGCAAGACGGCGAAAGACTGCTCTCCAGATCTTATGAATGCTGTTGCTGTATACGTGTTCATGAATCTGGCGATGTTATATATCCTTGTCTAAAGCTTGGCTAGACTATACATTTAAATCACGTCTAGTTATAAGGCGACATTATAACATTCTACTCGTCCTTGTGCACCTCTTCAACAAGCATACGTTACTTTCTTCTCGTGAATAAGGGAAACGTGTTCAATTAAGCAGTGAGGCAAATTGGTGTAGGTTGATTTGTGACCGTTTGGCATTATACGCTCTATTGGCTAATAAGAACATATGCTTTCTTAATGACACATTTGACTGTTGCAGTGATTGTCATTGGTCACTATGATTATATGTTTGTGCGCCAGCCAATGAAAATCAAGGGAGTAGTCAATTGAGTAATTTTAGAAGGCTTGTTTTCCCATCAGCCAATTAGGTCTTATAATCTAGGAGTAACGGGTGAACATTCCTTCGTCTATACAACCATGTGGAATCACCAAGAATCATCTTTCTAAAGTGAAACGATTTGATTGTCACGTGATTTTCATTGACTGTTGACAAAGTGACAAGGTTTAATATAATATAATGTTTTCTAGAATATAATGTTTTATAGGATATTTTTTCTAGGATATAATGTTTTCTAGGATATAATGTTTTCTAGGATATAATGTTTTCTGGGATATAATGTTTTCTAGGAAATAATGTTTTCTAGGATATAATGGTTTCTAGGATATAATGTTTTCTAGGATATGTTTTCTAGAATTCTTAATAAGACCGACTATATTTTAGAAGAAAATGTTTGCACAATATGCATGGTCATATCGCGCGAGGAAAGATAACTTCACATATGCTGCTGTAGCTAATGTCATGCGAATATTTCCAGAATAAAGTGAAGAAAAACGAGTTTTCAGTTGCTAGAAATTGTGACATTTTAAACCCGTGTTTGAAGATAAAATTAAAAAAGGATTTCAGAAATCAGCGAAATTATATCTTTAGCACAGATCTCATTTGGATGCTAGATATGCTGATGACTGAAGAACGATGAAGAAGAAGGTAGATATGAAGAAGAAGGTAGATAGTGAACAGGAAAAGGCAAAGAATCACGGATAACGTTTCTCATTTTTAAAATATGAAAAGAATTGTGAATTGTCACTTCAAAGAGGCAGTGTTAGGTAAGAAGGAATTCTTGTTATCTACGCTGGAAAACAATCGGAATTATATTTTTAAACTTTCTTGGTAACCTAGATAGCAATTTTTCTAGTTTCAAAAAAAAAAATGATGTATATTTAACCACCATTATTACTAGCTAGCAGCATTTTACCTTTATTGTGTATATTTATAGTTTATATATCACCTTTGTTATGTATATTTATAGCAAGATGACACATTTGCTGCGTATATTTATAGCTTATATGATGATGATGATGATGCTGTTCCTCCTTCGCAAGCGAAGATGAGCATGGCATGAAAAACAATAAATGCGATGATAAAATATAATAAATAAATAAATAATAATTAAAATTGGTAATTATCTACGAGATTTGGTTTGTGAGTTCGTAGATGCCCGATGAGTCCTATTCATGCACGGAAAGTTCTATTGCAGTGCATGCAGGAGTGCTAAAGGTACGTGGTAGGAGAATTTTCGGATTTGTCCTTCCGCTTCTTGCGTTTGTGAATTGCCCGCAGTGTTCTTTCTTTTTCAAATTTCGTGATGCCAGCAGGGATCTGGATGTGCCAGGCTGAGCGATCAAGTGTTGTAGTCTCACAGTAGCTAGGATCGATGCTGCAGTGCTGGAGAGAGCTTTTTAGGTGATCATTGAAGCGCTTTTTCTGCCCTCCAATTGAACGTTTACCTTCGCACAGCTCCCCATAGAATAATCTATTTAGATAGTTTATATATCACCTTTGCTGTGTATATTTATAGCAAGATAACACCTTTGCTGTGTATATTTATAGCTAGATGACACCTTTGTTGTGTATATTTATAGCAAGATAACACATTTGTTGTGTGTATTAGTAACAAGATGACACATTTACTGCGTATATTTATAGCTAGATAGCACATTTGTTATGTATATTTATAGCTAGATAGCACATTTGTTATGTATATTTATAGCTGGATAGCACCTTTGTTGTGTATATTTATGGCCAGATAGTCATTGACGCAAATAAAACGACTACACAACGCATTTCCATTCTCTGGACTACATCCTGTTGGAAATCTAATACTATTGTTTTCCTGCTACAAATGAGATCCAGTGGGAGTTTGAGAATAAACGCTGAAGAAAATAGAACAAAAACAAAAATGAACTAGAACAGCCAGTCACCACATGCTGAATATGAAATCGGAGCACCTATTGACTTGTTGGGAGTTCCATGATGAACCACATTATAACTGTCTACAAAATAGAACACTGATACTTTTAAAACACAGAGGCATTTCAAAAAAATGTTGGGTTCGAATGTGTTAACAGAAGTAACTAGCACAACTCTATACATGCACACACAAGTCATTCTATTGAAATAAATAACCTTTGATGTGAAGAGCCATTGTCACAAATAAAATTACAACGCAATGCATGTCCATTCTCTGGACTATATTCTGCAGGAAATCTAGTAGGACCATTGTCCTGCTACAAGAGAGATCCAGTGGGATTTTGAGAATGAATGCCAAGAAACAATGAAAAAACCTGTACATACGTCCTACACAGTCATGAAAACTTTATAGGGCAGATGAGGATGATGACACGGATGAAATAATTCCTTTAGCTTGATTCTTAATTAGAAACTGGCTTCACAGCACGCGGGGCATTCCCATAAGTGCTTCGCCCTCCGTTCCAGCAGTAGACAGAGTCCCGGTCAGGTGTTGATTGTGTGATATTCGGAACTTTCCACAAAATTTACTTTTCCTTCCCTCACCTCTAGATACTCCCATTTCTAACATTATCTGTATGTGTACGTTCTCAGCCTCATTGACATCATCTTCATCTTGAAATAAATTTATTACTGCCTTCATTAAGTCTGCTTTATCTCTTCTCAGCAATGTGCTGTCTATCGTCGCATTGCCTGCCAATAAGTCGGCTTTCTCGTTTCCTCTGACCCCAGCATGACCAGGGCAGTATATCCATGTAATGCTCTGGACAACTGAGTTGTTCAATAAGTCCCACCATTCTTTTCTTAGCATGAACTTTTCTATCTTGAGAGTCTGTGAGTATTACCGAGTGTGTTGATGTATCAGTTATCAACCAATTAAGAGCTGCTGTAACTCCCTCTATCTCCATCCTCATGCTCGATGTGACAGTAGAATATGCTGAAGATTTCTCAACCAACTTCTCGCCGTTTCTATAGGCAACAAAACCCCAACCGTTTTTATTTGTGTTTCTGTTAATGGAGCCATCTGTGTATATAATTATGTCTTCTGGTTTTGGGTGTAGTTGGGCGAATTCGAGCACTGTATCCTGAGCTCTGACGTTCGTCCATTTTCGACACGCTGTATCTAGTTGTATTATTACATTAGTCAATGATTTCTACTCCGTGTCTACCTCCACCCATTCACTGCCCTTTCCTATTTCTTCCAATTCACATACTCTTCGCAGTGTGTCTTCTGTCTCTGCAATCAATGATCTACCACGCTTGATTCGTTTACTCTTGCATTTCCCAATTCCTTTAGCTGTGAGCAGGTAGCTCTTTATAGCACATTGCTCATAGAAAAGAGTGCAAAAAATAGGTGACTATTATCTTCCATGCATATCGTAACTGGCGACTAAGGATGATTTGTAGTGAAATTGACTGTCCCACCCCCAAACATAGTGACCCAGAAGCAATGCTGAAGTCCATTGAGTTATGTCGAAAGGCACACATATCACAGCTAAGTTGTAAACTATGACACAACGCATCAAATATCTTGACTATATCCTGTTGATCTGCAGGAGTTTGAGAACGAATGCAGAAGAAGAAGAAAATGAAGGACCATTTTTCAACGTTCATTCTCAAACTACCGCTGGATCTATTTTGTAGGA
Organism: Meghimatium bilineatum; assembly: GCA_034231615.1. NCBI lineage: Eukaryota > Metazoa > Mollusca > Gastropoda > Stylommatophora > Philomycidae > Meghimatium > Meghimatium bilineatum. The sequence goes on along the minus strand of CM067299.1, from coordinate 32,327,563 downwards.
CAATGGACCCGCTAGATTTCCAACAGAATGTAGTCCAGAGAATGGAAATGCGTTGTCGCCGTTTTATTTGCGCCAATGGACCTACACATCCGTCTTCGGCAGAAATGAAGGATTGAATACTACGGAAGATTAAGCGCATAATGGATGAAAAAAATTGTCAAGAACAATTGTTAGAAACTCAAGATAGTGTGAAGGTAGACAGGCAAAACATACGATGGTGAGAAGCCAAAAAAGAAAAAAGAAGAGTACATACGAAAATATAGAGAAAAGGAAGAAAGGTATGAGAAGATATGGACAAGGAGGAGGGAATTCGTTACAAAATAGTACAACTTAATACCAGCTAAGGTGAAGTGTGTTTTGAACTGATTGAGACAACGAGAATACTAACAGAATGAAGAAATAACTAAAGTGTGAGAGAAGCTTCAATTTCTAACAAATAAAGTAAAGTTGATGAAAAGTAACGAAAAGTTGATACTCTCACATGACATGATCACAAAATCAAAAACAGACAAAAAACAGTGCAGAGTCTAAGGACAAAAATTGCAATTTAATCAAGAAATACGAGAACGCTGGCTGATATAGCCTAATAATACAATTGTCACTCAAACAGCATGTCCGGGCTCGGTTCTTGAAATACAATATCCGAAAAATTCCGTAGTAATCATTTTATGATATATGTTAACAATACCACAGGATTAGAAGGATTTCGTGCTAGTTAACACAGTAACAGATACTGATGCTTCATTCTATGAATTTTCATTGGTATTTTTTACACGGACATCTATTTACCGTTGCTGTATGCGCGTTTCTATAGTAAACTGAAATGTTTGTTAAATTTTCTTTTTAGTAAAATTAGCTATCATGATGAGGAACGCCTCTTTCAACCTCGGACTTGAGTCCAATTTAGTTTCATCAGACTATGACTATTAGAAATAGTGACATGTGAGATGAAATGTTTAAGGAAAGCTGCAGGGGTCAACAGATAGATAGGCTTGATAGATAGCGAAATGAAGACATCAGGGAAAGTATAGGTATAACACCTTGCACAGAATACTTAGAAAGGCAGCAGATCAAGTAGTTTGGCCACATTATGAGAATGCATCACGACAAGTTGCCCGTAAAGGGATATAACCAAATGAGATCAGGGTACAAAGCCCGATGAAGATCACGAAAAAGATGGATAGAAAACGTCAGGGACATCTTGAACAAACACGGTCATATCACAGCCGAAGCGACATATCTGGCATTGAAACACAAGCTCGAGCTACAATCATCCCTACCCTTAACGACAAGAGTAGATAACAAACCACCTGGGAAAAGAAGATAGACACTAGACTATTAAAAATAAAACAAGCTGCAGTTCATGTTCTCCCCTCACTACGACTTCTAACTGTTGTATTGGGAAGGGCTATGTCATCAGTCATGAGAGCTATATTCTGCCAGTAGTCTACATATAAACTCTGGCTCTGTGGTATAGTGGTATAATTGTGCACCCAGACTGTTCAGAAAGCGATGTCAAACTACGATAAACGTATTTATATAGACTAGAAAATTACTACAATCAAAACATGCTGGGTTCATGACTACGTCCTGAATAGAATACACTACCAAAATGTATTTACATTTGTATTTTATACATCTACAACGCTGTCTGTCTATGTGTTATGACCTTTATATTCTTTATTTCATCTATCTATCTATCTATCTATCTGTCTGTCTGTCTGTCTGTCTGTCTGTCTGTCTGTCTGCCTGCCTGCCTGCCTGCCTGCCTGCCTGCCTGCCTGCCTGCCTGTCTGTCTGTCTGTCTGTCTGTCTGTCTGTCTGTCTGTTTATGTATCTGTCTAGAAAATAGGTACTAAATCTTCTGGAACGTTAAAAACTGCGGGCATTATGCTGAATACATTATCCTAAATATACCGATGGTCAATGACAAATATAGACTTACCATATGTTAACCAAGATGACGTAGAAAGGGATAATTGACCTTGTTGCTACTTTTGAATCGACATTGATCCTGTGAGTATAGTCTGCGCCTAGTAATTAAAAATGTCTAATCTCTATACTGTGTTACAACCACCAGGAAACAAAATTACTCGGATTGCATAAATTTTTTAATGCAACAAAGAGAAATAACACCTTGATTTATGCAACAAAGAGAAACAACACCTTGATTTATGGAAAATGGAATCACAATCGTCATCCAATCTGCACCCATTTAAAAAAAAAATGTTTTCTTGAAGGAAGTGACACTCGCAACTCACCTTAGGGGGTGCATTCTTGCTGGTAATAGAAACACAAAATGACAACATAATCTATGACATCAGTGTGTATGGTACAACAATTGTAAACAATATGTCCAAGAAAATTGTCCAACAAAAATATAATATTCATAACATAATGTTCGAAGGTCGTTGTGACTAGATTACCAGAACAGCGACCTCTATTATTTTTGATGGTTGCAAAGCTCTGCATAGTCAAATGGACTAACGTCCGCATTTGAAAGCAGGGCACTTCACCATACCAGGTAAATTTTTAGTTAACTAAGAAATAGAAAAGTATTCATATCACTTTCTGTGACAGGTTATCTTGAATCCACATTATTTTTTATATGGTCATACAAGTTTCATAACCAAAAGCGACACATATTCACGACTAAAATAGACATGACTCACCTTTAAAAAAAGCTTCAGTCAATTGCTCACATACCAAGAAACGAGTTAATATTGAAAAAATAATTTGTATAATATGAAAGCCGGGGGGGGGGGGGTTTGATTATCTTTCTTTGATCTTAGACCTGAATATGATAAAACAATCAGTGGTCCTTACACCTGATGAGCAGGATCAGGTGGATTCAATCTGGAGCTTTAGAAGTTTTGTGTCCCTATTTCCTTCACCATATATGTACCTCATCACTTTCACGGCCAGTGGTTTTTATAGCAATAGTTAAAGCATTAGATACAGCAGCAGAAATGTCTATATAAAGCACAATAATATAATGACAGTATTAGTGGTTGATTACGTGTATCACATCTTTAACAAAATGAAGAGAGAACCAAATAATGATTTAAAAATACAAGAATATAAAAACTACACATGAACACTACCGTTATCTTGAAAATTGAAGTATCTACAAGAGTGACGGGTAAAATACAGTTCGCCAAGCCATTTTATTCTGGTCTGCCAGGCTGATCAGGAGTACTATGTGTGCTTTCCGCAGAGCTCATATAACAGTAGGTGGAGCTCCAAAAGATAAAGTACAATTGTTTTGGCCACACACCACATGAAAGAGGCTCAATCCAGTCCGCAGACCCACAACTATTGTAAAACTCTGATCTACAAGTGTACATGAGATGTTGAATATTGTCCACCTTTGATGTACAAGTATACACGTGGTGTAAAATATTGTCCACCTCTGATCTACAAGTATACACGGGGTGTAGAATATTGTCCACCTCTGATCTACAAGTATACACGGGATGTAGAATATTGACCACCTCTGATGTACAAGTATGCACGGGATGAAAAATATTGTCCACCTCTGATGTACAAGTATACACCGGGTGTAAAATATTGTCCACCTCTGATCTACAAGTATACACGGGGTATAGAATATTGTCAACCTCTGATGTACAAGTATGCACGGGATGTAAAATATTGTCTACCTCTGATGTAGAAGTATACACGGGGTGTAAAATATTGTCCACCTTTTGTAGTCTTAAGTCACAAAATCTTGTGATATCTTTTGTGAAGACATGATTTTTAAGGGCATAGAACACATCCATGTTCTCATCCAACATTTCTTAATTTCAGATCTCACCTTTCTCAAACAGAAGTCCACATATGTTTGTACTCTACATTGCAGAAACTTAGAATTTTGATGATCTGATAAAAATTTGCCTCCTTCCTTTTACAAAATCTTACTTCTTTTTGGTTGTGGCGCCCCTGCATATTAATTTTGGCGCGTACGTCCTGTTCGGCCGTACTCGTTCTCAATGAAACTTCCAAGTCATCACTATTGCCGAACTCAAGAGATGCCTAGTTTCAGTGATATAATCTGTATTTGTTAGACAGACATACCGTATCTCAGGACATACCACACAGGCATACCATGTCTCGGGACATACCACACAGACATACCATGTCTCAGAACATACCACACAGACATACCATGTCTCTTAGCCATAGAAAAGAAATCTTCAATATAATTATCAGAAATGATTAAAGAATGAGCAGACCATTAAAATAATAAATTAACAAGATTTCTGTGTCCAGGTCCAAACCGGATCAAAAAAATCCTCATTATTCCAATAATCGTTTTTAAATAAAATAAATAACACTGGAATTACTCGAAGATTGTCATCGTCGAACGCTCTCAAGGAAAATATTGAACACGTTTACGCAATTAGCCAACTCTCAAAGACATAATCCAAATGCTGTTAAAGAGAGATAAGCTGTTCAGAGTAATATATCTGCTAGTCAGAGAGACTAAAACACAAAGTATGACAAAGATAATTATATAATTATTGTATGAACCGGTGTTCAGGGAATTTTCCACCACTATTTTAGGATTTTCTATATCTCTTGAACTGGAATGTCACGAACGTAACCGCCTTTAGCTCAGTCAGAACTGCTCTAGATGGGAGCTCGAAGATTAGTTTCACTTCCCTGCGGAAAAAACTCCACTAATGAGATGTGGCAGCACGACATGAGTCGCCATATTGTCTGCTGCTGCTTGATTCACAGCGACACGCGGGAATTTTTCCCATTATTTATTTATTTCGTTTCTGGATCTTCTTCATCCACTCTGGCACTCATACACGTGCAAGAAAATTCTGGTCACCTTCGATTGCTGGAACTTTGTACAGATACAGATAGAAACTGATGGGTTTATGAGTCAGTTTTAGAAATATGTTTTGGTAGTGTTCGCTTCCAAATCTTTGTGACCTTTGATAAGGCTATCTAAATCAATGATTGTCAATTGCCCTCTGCCCCTCTCTAGGAAACTACAACACTTTTCTTGTGATCACGGAGAAAAAAAATGTAAAGAGTAGACATGGATTCGTCTAGTGCAAATGTGGGCAACATTTTTTGGGTCAACTGGTAGGACTGATTTTTACAACCTGTCACCCGTGAAAAAACTTTTTTACAACCTGTCTCGTCGCCGCTACAAGTTTTTCTTTAGTTTCTTGTGTCGTGTATTAAAAAGTCCTCACGGATAACGAAAAGATACATGCTAGCGGCATTTCGCGGTACAATACAAGAATCAGTGGAAAATAATACTCACGTGAAAGACAGGTAATGAAGTCCTACTGAATGACGACTAAAACACTACACACTATCACTAACGGATGTAAATATGGTACATATAACAAAACAAAACACAGAAAATAATCTATAAATGACAATACACAGGACAAAGTCGACGTTTCGGACCAATAGGCCTTTTTCAAGATACGGACATAACATACAAACATAAAAAAAACCACAAGTAGAAATGAATGCGTATCCGAGTGAAATGTGGTAGTAAGATAGATACCGGAAGCATACGAATAGGAAGTACACAAAGACGATAATACAGGTGGAACGAGAGGAACAAAACGATGACGTAACAAAGACCAATACGACCGAGAACTAAGCGAAAGAGTGGTCGGAATTGAGTCCAAATGGCTTGATGGTACCCAACTCGAAAATGAGACGATTTTCGAGGGCGTACCTAGATCTATCATCGGTGGTGCAGGATCTGATGGCAGTGACCTGAATGTCAAGGACACCACGGTGGCCATCGCCGTTGAAGTGATTGGCCAGGAGTGGGTGTTCTGTGTTTGATAGCATGCAAGTGGTTACAGAAGCGGTCGCTCAGTCTAAGGCCAGTCTCACCGATATATTGCTTTAACCGATGCAACACTCATGCTTTTGCGAAGTGTCGTGACTTAAATTGACTTAGACTGAGCGACCGCTTCTGTAACCACTTGCATGCTATCAAACACAGAACACCCACTCCTGTGGCCAATCACTTCAACGGCGTTGGCCACCGTGGTGTCCTTGACATTCAGGTCACTGCCATCAGATCCTGCACCACCGATGATCGATTTAGGTACGCCCTCGAAAATCGTCTCATTTTCGAGTTGGGTACCATCAAGCCATTTGGACTCAATTCCGACCACTCTTTCGCTTAGTTCTCGGTCGTATTGGTCTTTGTTACGTCATCGTTTTGTTCCTCTCGTTCCACCTGTATTATCGTCTTTGTGTACTTCCTATTCGTATGCTTCCGGTATCTATTTTACTACCACATTTCACTCGGATACGCATTCATTTCTACTTGTGGTTTTTTTATGTTTGTATGTTATGTCCGTATCTTGAAAAAGGCCTATTGGTCCGAAACGTCGACTTTGTCCTGTGTATTGTCATTTGTAGATTATATTCTGTGTTTTGTTTTGTTATATGTACCATATTTACATCCGTTAGTGATAGTGTGTAGTGTTTTAGTCGTCATTCAGTAGGACTTCATTACCTGTCTTTCACGTGAGTATTATTTTCCATTATGTTCTACTAGCAGTACCACCTTCTATTAACAATCAGTGGACAAATTACGTGACAACATACCAACTTTTCAATTTCATATGTTATTGCACTATCTCGGAAACTTAAAAAGTCGTAATTTAAAATACCTATCTAGCTATTTGCGCGCAATGAACTAGCCATCCACCTCCCACTCAGTGTGCAGCGCGCATGCCGAGTGGTCAGAGGCTCTCATCGCGCAACGTGCCGAATATTGGAAGCGTCGGTATATGCGTCTTTATCGGAATTTCGTTCCGTTTAATTATGTTAGCTAATTGTTCCGTAGAAACCTGTCCACTGATTCTTGTATTGTACCCATTGCCCATTCATTCTTTTTTGGTAGACTATACGTGTGGCACGGAATGCTAGATGAGCAATACATCAGATAGGTCAGCAAGTTTGAAGTCTGACAGAAGAATGATGAGAATTGGTCTAGATGTGTATACTGCGCTCCTGACAAGGTGCAGTGATCATGTGATACTACCGCACTGGAATGCACCCCAACCACCCTTCGGGAATCAAACATGCACCTATAATTCTTCTCCAAAACAATCATGTTTTATTTAAGTCACGATACTTCGTAAAATCATGAGTGTTGCATCGGTTACTCAACTGAGGAGGATCTGTGCTTCTACCAGAAAGGCTATAGGTTGTCAAAAGCTACCTGCTCACAGCTAAAGGGATTATTTCATCATCATTTCATTTCTGCATCCATCTTAACTTTCTGCTTTTTATCTCTACCTCTACCGACACGTGTATGTTTCATTCACAACTCATTATTTGTTATCTGTACCTCCACCGGAACTTGTGTGTTCTTTGATTTCCATAACTAATCATTTTTTTTTATCTCTACCTCCACCGACAAGTGTGTGTTCTCTTTCAGTTCTCATCATTTGTTATCTCTACCTCCACGGGCACGTGTATGTTCTCTTCTACAACTCATCATTTGTTACGATTTTGTCACGTTTCAAGAATCACGTTTCACTGTATTATTGAAATAGCTGACACTCTGGAGTACGCTGTAATTGAATTGTATTCGTGTGCTTATTAAAAAGTCAGTGCTGAGTTCGGAGTCGGTAGCTGACGTTTTGATACTATCCCTTCAATATGGTCAATGTTATCTTTAGAGTTTGGTCCGGACATGTTCCGAACACTTCTCTCACAGCGTTTCTCATCATTTCATCTATATTTCTTTGTTTGCTGTTTTCATGAATAGTTTGAATTGTTGTGATGTATTGCTGTGTGGAAATGTTCTTGTTTAAGTTTTGCGTTGACAGTGATGTCGAGTTAGAACAAGTAGCGATTATGATAAATATAGGATGTCTGTAAAGACGGAGTGCGCCGAGGTCGGAGGTCACCCATATTTTAGACGTCTAGATATACAAAAGTTAAGAAAAAGGCTTGTAAAACGTCACAGAAAGAATTAGCTGTTGCCACAAATAGCCGGCATTTCATGTGCAATATTTAACAAACCATTCTTCTGAAGTGGTTTTCACACACTTCCAGACTACCAACAGATAGGCATGCCACAAATAACCACGACACATAGACATCACGGCTATAAAGTCAGAGGCAGACCATGTAAAACATGGATCAAAGAAGCAACAGGAACAAGCTTACAAACAGCACACAAGAAGGTCATCTCCAGATAACTCTTAGAATACTGTAGACCAGTTCAATTTTTTGTACTTGCAATCGAAGAAAAATGCTACCTAAAAACGACATTAGTAGCGACTGCTGCGATAAATCCGCTCAATATAGATAATAAATAATCATAAATCTGTAACGTGGTTATGAAATGATGCACTCATGCAAAACATGAAGTTTATACGCTCAGTAATTACAGAGAAAAATGTAAATATCGGTGGACAACTATTTATGAATGTACTATATGATGTTATATTGAGCCAATCCATCGTTATGGATACGAAGCATGGACAGTAAAGAAAAGTGTCCAAGATAAGTTGCAGGCAACTGAGATGTGGCTTTTAAGAAAAATGATGGAAATTCATTTGACAGTAAATAAAACTATTATAGAAGTTCTCAGAGATGCTTGAGCAAAATGACAACTTATTGCGAAAATTATAAACAGAAAATCAAGATTTTTAGGGCATATGATGAGAAAAGTAAAACTTGAACATTTAGTAACCACCGGAAAGATCAAGGGAAAAAGAGACAATGAGAGACATTTCTGAATGGATTACACTGCGGTACAAAAAGAAGTCATCAACTGAACTTATAAACAACACAAGAGACAGAGAGTTGTGAGGAGCATTAGCACTACCACGGCTATCATCATCATAATTATTTTTTATCCCCATCATCCCTACCACTCATGCCGAAATCGGATGTGCTAGGCCTACAAGGCGCATAACGGTGGCACAACGTAATCACGCTTCCGGCGGATATCCGTGATGGTTACAATGGAGCGAACGAAAAACAAACAAACAAATCCCTACCACTATTATTATCATTATCATTTATTCACCAAAACTTTCACAATCAATTATTCATTTGTAAGGAAGCCGCGTTAGCGCAGTGGTTAGCGCACTGGCTTCGTATTTGAGTGGTCATTACCCAGTTGAGGCGGAAATATTTTTCAGATCGCAACGGCTCCCGGGTCGACCCAGCCTTAAATGGGTACCGAATTAATCCGGGAAGTAAAGACTGCGAGGGAGAGGAGATGGCTACTGCCCTCATTTGCAGAGCCTCTGAAATGTGAGATCGCTAACATCTCACACCCCTACGGCATTAATAAATGCTATGGGTTACTTTAACTTTTTTTAAAATTCATTTGTAACCATATTATCTTCACTGCCTGTTATTATCATCTCTATAAATGGATAGATAATCAATGCGGTGGAGATTTATCTTAAATGTGCCACCAATTGCTGAAGATTTAAACCTGACACCTTGGTCTCCCCAAGATCACTATCTTCCTTAAGCAAGCAAAATCTAATCAAAAAAGGGTTCCGGCATTCCAAGATGTTTCAAGAGACTGAAACATCGGACATTGTACTGTGCCATAACGAACACACCACTCAAATTGCTGCAGTGGATGCAGTGTGATAGGGAAAAGACTGAAAGGTTCAATCTCTCAAAAAGTTACATAAGAACAAGATGTGATACAAATAATCTAGTACAGAATCAGAATACATGAACACATTCTGTAAATATTGTGCACGTATGCCAATCAGAGATAGTGCAAATGTTCAGTACCCTGTACATGTCTCCACCAAACTAGACCAATAACATTGTCATTTATCTAGTCTCCGGATAGCTGGGGAATGGAAATGTCACAACAATAAACCCAGACCTCGTATATTTCAGCAGTTAAAACCTACTAGAAACAGTGCTGCGTGTCCTATTTGAAAGTATTTAGCTACTTCAAGCAAAATTAGAAGTTGTGTGATTCAGGACCTGTTTAGATACGTGGGACACATAAAGTTAACGATATAGGTGACATTTTATCAAATATATTTAAGTTTATCACAAATACAGAAAGCATATAGATCTAGAAATTAATAAGAGCTAGATACGAGAGAAAACATATAGATCTAGAAATTAATAAGAGCTAGATACGAGAGAAAACATATAGATCTAGAAATTAATAAGAGCTAGATATGAGAGAAAACATATAGATCTAGAAATTAATAAGAGCTAGATACGAGAGAAAACATATAGATCTAGAAATTAATAAGAGCTAGATACGAGAGTAAACATATAGATCTAGAAATTAATAAGAGCTAGATACGAGAGAAAACATATAGATCTAGAAATTAATAAGAGCTAGATACGAGAGAAAACATATAGATCTAGAAATTAATAAGAGCTAGATACGAGAGAAAACATATAGATCTAGAAATTAATAAGAGCTAGATACGAGAGAAAACATATAGATCTAGAAATTAATAAGAGCTAGATACGAGGGAAAACATATAGATTTACAAAGTGGTATGGGGTACATAAGAGTGAAAACACGCATATCTGTCATTATCATCATCAAATGCCGTCTTCGTAACGAAGGTTGACTGCTACAGACCTCCAGCATCCACTGTCTCTTGTTTTGGTGGTGCACTCTACTAGTCTATAACCATCTTGTATTGTTATTTTCCTCACATGTATCTCTGTCTACCTCTTGCTCGCTTCCCTTTGACTTTACCCTCAAGTAGGTTCTTCAGCAAGGTGTCATGTCTTTTAATGTGTTCAAAATATGTTATTTGCCTGATATTTTTTTTCTCTTAATAATTATTTCTTCATATTAAGTGTTTTAGAACCTCTTTGTTTTCTTCTCTTTTCATGATGTTCTCCCTATTCTTCTATATACCCACATCTCAAAGGTATCAATTCTGTCTTTTTTTTGGTTTAGTGTCCATGTTTCTGAGCCATACATTAATATAGAATAGACGTAGGATTTTATAATTCTCATTTTTAACTTGTTTGTAATTTGTTTAGATGTTACTATTTTCATCGTGTCATTGAAGGTACTTTTAGTCATTCCTATTCTCCTTTTAACTTCTGTTTCCCTTCTTCTCGTAATTTGTGACTATGTGTACAAGATATTGATAATGTTCTACTTGTAGTTTCCATGCATGCTTATGTTTATCTCTTGTTCTTCGGTGACTTTGCATATATGTACGTACGATAAAGAAAACACGCATATCTGTACATATAATAAAGCAAACTCTCAACAGAAACAGAGGGTGATAACGTGAGAAAATATTAGTTTAACAGCAGGGAAACAACAACGATTTTGGTACATAATGATGGATAACGAGATCTGTGGAGAACCATTATCGCCTACACCAGTCGGCATGACACCTGATGATTATTAACACATTACTTGCTCATCATAATCATCATTCATCATTATCATTCTTATTTATCATCAGAATAGTCATCAATAATTATCTATTTTCAACATCATAATTACAATTCAATATAGTATCTTTTTATTATATTTACTATTATCATCTTTATTTATCATCATAATTACCATCCTTATAACCATTGCTTACTCAACCTCTCCGCCTATTACGTGACTCGATATTTCATTACATCCTTCTACAGGATGATAGAAATTATAATGACACGGCGGTAAAATGTAACGAACCAATGATGGAAAAAAAACACCAAGACCGGAAAAAGAAATGTTAATACAATTTTCTCTTGTATCTATGTTATCGACGTTCTAGTGCAGCAACCATTTATTATCTGCATGAAGACACACTTTTCTCTCCATTACCCCTGGTCTGGTTCTCCCATTTCTTTGTACCTTGTCTCCTTCTGAGCAGGTTATTCGTGACCCGCTGATGTGTTTTAAGACCAGCATGGAGGACCTACGGGGTGCTGGCACCAGTGAGGGTAATTCTATACTCAAAATGGGTATTGGGTATGCGTGAATCTGCGTTTACCATACGCCTAAGCTTGTAATTTAAGTAATCAAATCATGCACGGTTATTACTTTCATGAAAAAGTTTCATCTTATGACTTGTCCCTTTCACTGTTGTTATTTTTCGCTGGCGTTCTTTTTCTTCTGTGCTCGAATTAAAACTCACGAAATGACTCATTTGTGAGCACAAGGAAAACATCATCCATGCGTTTCAACTCATTCATGTCACGTTCTACTTTTCTATTGTCACAATTTCGACGTATACAGTCGAATCTGTTCATAAATAACATCGACAACTTTGTGATTTTGTTTTCATTTTTAACCATCCCCGTTTACCCCTTGGTATAGCAACTGTTAAGAATTCAAGGACCCCCGTTTAATTATTTAATATAAATCTTCTCCCATCCTCTCAAGCCCTAAACATTTTGCTAACAGAAAGAAAAAAGTAGGTCGTTACCAACATTTTTGATTTTTTTTTTAAATTTCAAACAATGTGATTGGTGTATAAAACACTATTGTTGACGTCTACTTTTGCCGACACTCTCCCAATGTCACCCCCCCCCCTCCATTCACTCTAATTATTGAGATAATGTATACAGTCCCTAATGCGATGATGGTGATGATTAGAATCTGGATGGAGTATAGAATGTGTACCTATTTTTCACTACGCCAGGCGGTGCAATTTTACTATCAAACTGTCAAATACTGCATGTTTCCCGTTAAGGAGTTACAGGGAGGGATTTTGTAGATGTGTGATAAAGGCCGCATGTTCTTGTTATCGCCACGTCATGTACAGGTTGAGTTTTTTTAATTTACCCTTTGATAGAAAAAATCCTAGACCTCACTAGTGTGAGACCAACGCCCTAACCTCTAGAATAGTGTTTCATATGTGTATTTTTCAGGTGTGGGGAGGGGGGACATTTTGTAAAGCCTCTGCATTGTTTGATGACTGCTCGACTCAATGTGACAGTAGGATGTACCGCAGTACGCGGCGCTGGTTAGGGTTAGAGCTAAGGTTAGCTTGACTCAATGTGACAGTAGGTTGTACTGCAGCGCGAAGCGCATACTATGCTTCGGAAAGGATTTTGCGCTGATTTTCTTGCAATCTGGAGTCAAACCGCATATATAATGGTTAATTCTCTGTCAGCAGTCTGCTCATCACAAGGGAGATCGTGCAGCCAAGTTCCATACATAGCATTATTAGTAGCCTCTTACCACATACGTGACAGGCAACACCTTTGTATTTTTATCAAACTACTGCAGATTAGCAGAATGCTGTCAGGAGCACGGAAATCGTTGTGTCGTGGTTTATTATATATCAGGACTTTCAGCTTAACGTTCCTACTTCAGCATGAATTCTGTGTTCCATATATGGAATGACCCAGTCAACGTCACACATTTCCCCTGAATAGAGTGTGACAATCAACTCCACACATTTCCCACGTATGGGATGGGACAATCAACTCCACACATCTCCCCTGTATGGGATGGGACAACCAACTCCACACATCTCCCCTGTATGGGATGGGACAACCAACTCCACACATCTCCCCTGTATGGGATGGGACAACCAACTCCACACATTTCCCCTGTATGAGATGGGACAAGCAACTCCACACAATACCCATCTATTGTACAATGAACTCCATCATATAACTTTCACAGTTGCCTTTTACGATAAGCATGATAAGTAACAGTGTTGCTAGTCTTTTCTCCCCTTTCAGGCCCGGCAAAACTTGTGAGATAGTATATAGTTACGGTTGTGGAGGTTTGTCATTATACCATCAATCGGAACCAGTTCTGTAAGTCAATTGTTGCCATCTTGTGTCATATGGTCACTAGAAATCCGCTGTATTTTACTGAGGGCCACGAAACAAAATATTTTTGGCGTAAGTTATATACCCTACTTAGGTAAGGAGAAAGGCACAAAAATGTAAATATATGAACGCTTAATAATAAGAAACAATCATATTAAGCTTTTAAAACAGCTGAAAAGATATTTCTTAAGTACCAGATGTGCCACATATACTAATATGATATGAAGGGGACGCAGGCCAAAAAAAAAAAGTTGAAAACCACTGCCCTAAGTGACCATAAGAAAAAGAATATTGTTGACTCCAACGTCACCGTGGACAATATAAGACCTACTGACAAATAGAAAACAAACATTGTTAATGATTCATTTGACTATCCCCGTGATTTCATTGGTCGTCACTAGTATACTTTATCCGACAGTCAATGCAAATCAATGCTATACTTTTGATTAATAACTTCTCTGACTTCTTGTTCTAGAATTTCATGCTCGTGGTTTGCATATCTGATTATATATTTAACCGCTGACGTTAGTCCAATCTTTTATATCAGAGCTTTTTAGCAAAAAAAATAATGGAAGTCTCACCTATACAACCACGACCTCTAAAATTAAACAAGTGTATGCGTTTATAAACTTATTCTTAGCATGTAGACCTATGCCTTTTTTCAGGGTATAAGGCCTACCACTGTAAACCATAGAGAAAAGTCTTTTTGGTTATATTTGTTTATAGTCTGTTCTATTTCGTTTATTAGACTACACTAAATGCATGAAAATATTAGCATTGCGTTAGTATTTGAAAAAATATGTTTCACATATAAAAGGTCAAAAATTCAAAACGTAGCTACAGGAAGTAGACTGCAGTGCCTTATGCTTCAACTCAGCTGACATCGCTAAAATTGTAAATGAGGTAAATTTTTGTAGCAAAAAATACATTACAAAGTGTTATTTATAAGATTTGCTGAAGAAGGATGGTATCAGTTACCACCCAGACAAGGGCGTAAATCCTAGAATACACGGACATATTTAGAGATAGAGCGTACAACAGGATGGGAACACAGCTGTGGTGTCATGAGTGTTATATGAGAGAGAGATGAACATACAGCATGGTATGATGGTTCCTGTTACGAGACTATCAAATGGTCCTGACTGTGATTGATAACTATTACGCGCGGCTTGTTGCGTTACAAAGAAAAAGAACAATAAATTTCAGATGGACTAAAAATATAATTTTCTTACTAAGAGTGTTTGCTTTCCGCCGTGTCCATTTGTTTATTACTGTTGCACTATTCTTAAGAGCAGGTGTTGGTAAAATACCGTCTGCGGGCCAAGTCCAGCTCGTTATGTCATTTGCACTGGTCCTTTTGATTGATTTAAAATTACTTTATGAACTAGCATTTCAAGTCATAAAAATCACATTTGAAGCTAACGTAGGCAAACTGTAAGCTACGACTGTATTGTCTATTGTCTTTCCCCAGGTGAATGATTGTTGATCGCATTCACACTTGCCGTTAATCGTAGGGGTGGTAGCTTAAGCTGTCGTTTCAAGGCCAGATGTGTCGCCGAAGTTGCATTTAGTCCATGTTTGTTCAAGGTTATCTTAATGTTTTCTATCTACCGTTTTCTTGGTCTACCTTTGGCTTTACGCCCAGATATTCTTGTATTAAATGCTCTTATTGGTATTTGGTTTGGCTTCATTCTCATAAGGATGACAGAACCATTTATTTGCTGTCTCTCAATATGTTCGATACATGATATTATACCAACTCTTTTCCTAATTTTTTCATTTCTTATTTTATCTACTTTGGTAAATATTGCAGCTTTTCTCAGACACTTCATTTCACATGTGACGATTTTTCATTGTTGCGAAGCTGTTAAAGACCATGTTTGACACTGGTAGCACAGTGTTGGTATAAATATTGTGGATATTATTTGTTTTTTAATTTCCATCTTGATCTTTGGATGAAGATGTAATGGTGAAAGTTGGTTAGTCGCTGTGTTTGCTTTCTGGCACCTTGTTTCTATTTCTCTGTCTAGTCTTCCATATGACTGTAGACAGTGATACAATGAATATAATATGTTCAATTATTGATCGCGTGGGTTGAATAAATTAATAAATAATTAATGGAGATTGCATGTGTCAATGTCCGTCGGAAAATTGTATGACTATGGGGCAGTAGATACGACGTTTTCAAAGTGGGGGATTGGTGGGGGGGGTGGGATGTGGAGTGTTATGCAAAATAATGAACAAACAGCACAGCATCTTGTCTTTTGTGAATCTTTGATCACCTTTGTATTTTTTTAAGGTTAATGGTTGGAAAGGGGGGGGGGGGCTGTTTTGAAGGGTTTACCTTCGTTTTATGTTTTACTTGTTTGCGAATACTAAATGTGTGTACTAATGTTCAAAGTGGGATTGGGAGGGGGCATGATCACTACAATACGCCACTCCCCTTATCTTCGGCATTGTGAAGAACGAGAGGCGACAACAGTTACCGATATGAACAGAGTTATTTTATAATAATTCATTGGACTAAAAAAAAAAAGAATAAATTATTTTTTGAGATCACTAGCTAGCAGATATTGAACGATCCCGGTTGGTTGACCCTGAATTTGATCTGAAAAGATTGCCTGGCATTGCTTGGGGAGTGGAATAAACTCAATTCCTCTGCTCCGGTTTAACGTCTAACTCACAGGTTAGCAACCTCTTTCAGCTGTGACCCAACTTTATAGAGGCAAATTTCCAGGGATTCCCACATATTAAAACATAATCTGTTTTTTCGTTTAACGCATTTTCATTTTAATCTAAGACAAGAAACATATTAAATGTCGAGAATAACATGAGGTGAGTATTAGCGAAAATTCAACCGCAATTTTGCATACTTTTTAACGAGTTGCAATTTCAATCAAAGAATGAAAAATATTGCAAGTTTAAAGTATATTAAATATTATATTACTCCGAAAATATATTTTGAACATTTTCTATTTTTACATTTATTTGAACAAATACTTGGTCCATTTAATATTGATGCATTCCGGCACTTACTAATGTTAAATGTTTGTGGTTCTCCAAGAATGCACATACATATGCAGTGTGTGTGTTGTTGTCTATACATCGATCGACTGGTCCATATTCATAGTAGCTTAAAAATATACACGTTGGACGCCTTGACTAAAATCGCATATTGTTTTAGGGATGTTGTGTGATCGAAGAAGGAAAATGTGTAGACTCAAGCGAGGCGAGTGTGTGCCATCTAAACGGACCTGTGGGTTCAAATACCGTTTGCTGGAGTAAAACTCGAGACAAACGTGGTGATATTTTGATATTATTCTTCGTCGTCCGTTCGCACACTGTTTCCCATTAGCAAGATGCAGTCATGTGAACGGACCCGTAGATAACATCATTATCATCAAGTGCTGTCTCCGCAACGAATGTTGGCTA
The DNA here is from genome assembly GCA_034231615.1 of Meghimatium bilineatum. Classification (NCBI taxonomy): domain Eukaryota; kingdom Metazoa; phylum Mollusca; class Gastropoda; order Stylommatophora; family Philomycidae; genus Meghimatium; species Meghimatium bilineatum. The sequence goes on along the minus strand of CM067299.1, from coordinate 32,310,364 downwards.
CAACAGACCTCCAACATCCCCTGTATCTTGTTTTGGTAGTGCACTCTGCTAGATTGTAGTCTGCCCATCTTGTGATGTTACTCTCCCACTTGTGTCTCTGCCTACCTCTGTTTGCTTCCCTTTGACTTTACCCTCAAGTAGGTTCTTCAACAAGGTGTCATGTCTTTTAATGTGTCAAAAATATGTTATTTGCCTGGTATTTTTTTCTCTTAATAATTCTTTCTTCATATTAAGTGTTTTAGAACCTCTTTGTTTTCTTCTCTTTTCATGATGTTCTCCCTATTCTTCTATATACCCACATCTCAAAGGCATCAATTCTGTCTTGTTTTTGTTTGTTTAGTGTCCATGTTTCTAAGCCATAAATTAATATTGAATACATGTAGCATTTTATAATTTTAATTTTTAACTTGTTTGTAATTTGTTTAGATGTTAAATTTTCCTATGTCATTCAAAGTACTTTTAGCCATTCCTATTCTCCTTTTACATTCTGTTTAACACATGCGTCATTTGCGATTGTGTAGCCAAGTAATTGATAGTGTTCTACTTGTAGTTTCTCTCCATGCATGTTTATGTTTAGCACCTGTTTTTTGTGTTACTTTGCTGATTATGATAGGTTTTATTTTGGGATATTTATATCTATTAGTCTTAGTAGTTCATGTTCACTTTCTGCTAAAAGAACAGTGTCATCTGCATATCTCAGGTTGTTTATTATTTTCCCATTGATCTTGAGTCCTGGCATTTCTTCTATATGTTTAAAGATATTCTCTGTGTATATATTGAATAGGCTAAGTGATAAAATGCATCATTATCTTACCCCTCTTCTTATTTCTATGTATGTGAGTAGCTTGTTTTCACACCTTATTGGTGTAGTCTGTTTCCAATATATATTTCTAATCAGTCTGATGTCTTTTCCATCTATGCTTATTTCTAGAAGATATTTGATTAATTGTTCATGTTGGACTCTGTCTAAGAAATAGATTCTTTTCCCACTTCTATATATTTATCTATCACTAGTCGGATACTAAGTATAGTTTATCTTGTTCCTTTGTTTTTCTTAAAACCGAATTGTTTTTCACCGACCTCCGCGTCTATCTTGTTTTTAATTCTTTCATGTATTATCTTGAGAAGTATTTTAGTTATATGACTCATTAGACTTATTGTTCCATATTCTGTACAGTCCACAGCCCTGGGTTTCTTAGGTAGGTGCTTACTAGTGCTTACCACAGACTAATGCTTACCTATTGAGCCATGCCGTTAACAAGTTATTTCACTTAGATAGCAACGCTTCACAACCATCATGGGAGCCACTTTGGCTCCAATATAACAAATTGAACGTTCCCACTGACAATAATTTACTGCAATACAAATTTGAATTTAACATGTTATCTCTTAATAAGTTACCTTCTCCTAGTTATCTCGCCTTGAACTCTTGACCACCATTTTTAGACAGTCATTTGGCGGTCATGGAATTAATCCTTTGCGTCAAGTAAAATGGGGTTGTAATTTACCTAATGCACTACTACTCTGGGAGTTATCACACACAAAATAAAATAAAATGGCCGCAGATAAGATTTGTACCAGGTCCATTCAGTTGGCACCTATTTGCCTCGCAAATTCATCCAACACGTGTTCTGCTAATTTTCGACCTCTAAAAAAGCAGCGATTTTAGTCAAGATTTCCAGGGTGTATGTTCTTCAGTTACAATGAATATGGACCCATCTCTTCAAGCTGTAACTCGGTAATACTTGGTGCAGCCACACAGTTTCTTTTTGTTTATTTAATTCTGGTGAACATTTTAAGACTCCTATTGTACTTGTAAAGTAGCTACTCGTTTTGTTATCGTACGTTTCTTTATTTGTATTTTATCACTTCCTATCTTACCAAGTCCGGCGCTATTGTTCAGCGATAGTTAGGGTGGGTTTTGTAATTTGAATCTATAATAATAGTAATGAGACCCTAACGGGTGCCACACTGGATAAATGAGCACTAAATGCCCTCCCCATATCTCTGCTCGCAGCCAATCGGAGAAATGTAGAAAATCACGCCCAGACCATGGTGTTATCAATCTAGGATTTTCTCTGTACCCATATCCTCCTTTCTCCCTCGACTGTTCCTTTGCAAAATAATTTGAGAGAGAGAAAGAGAGAGAGAGTCGTGTCTCATTACATGTCCAAATCAATCACGTTTACGCCGTTTCACCACTGCCAAAATTGATTGTTGATAACCTGCAAGATTGTTTATTTGCTGCTAGACAAATATATTTTCTTTAGATTCTATATCCCGCCGAAGACGGATGTGTCGGGCCATTGGCGCAAATAAAACGGCAACACAACGCATTTCCATTTTCTGGACTACATCCTGCTGGAAATCTAGCAGGACCATGATCCAGCTAGATCCAGTTGGAGTTTGAGAATGAACGAAGAAGAAGAAGAAGATTCTATATAACTAACTCTTAGCAAACATCTGTAGCACTTGTTTTTAAAAGCCTGAATCTTTCTTGTTATGCATGCGTTGAGTGTCTAACGTTCACAGCCGTACACAAATATACTTAGCACTAACAATCTGAATAGATTGTTCGGTCGAATTTGCCGGATTCGGAATTAGCTGCATATATTGTAACAACGATTGCTTTTGGCTAAATGTTACAACGATATGAGAACCTTGTGGTTTAGAAAAAAAAAGAATGGCAACCTTCTGAACTTAAATATTAATTAAATAAAACACGTTAAGAAAAAAATTACTGGTTTACTCCTTTTTTCTAAATATGATATGCAACCAACAGACAACACGAATGAATGATGGATGATTGTCTGTTTTAAATCTAAAAAATTACAGGTTAAAATTTCCAGGTTGTGTTCGTAAGTTACAATAATATGGACCTATCTCTGCACGCTGTAACTCGGTAACATTCGGTACATCCTGTTTCCTTGTATAAATTTTTTTTGTAGAGACAGTGGGATAGTTTCTTTTTAAAGTTGTATTTCTTATATTTCAACATTCATTGGTATTTCATGCTGTGAAAAAAATGTATCTTTTTTCATATGGGGGTAAAATTGTATAGAATTGCTCAAATACGCTGGAGTAAAAAGATAAATTATAGCAAAATTTAGAAGACAGCCATCATTCTTAAAGCATGCGATGCGGAGAGCAAACCTTGATAATTTAGTGACCACTTGAAAGATCAAGGGGAGAATACACAGAGGAAGAGAGAAGTTGCTTTTGGCTTTGTTATAGAGAGAATGTCACAAACTGAGCTTATTAACAACGCAAGAGATAGAAAGTTGTGGAGAAACATGATCGTCTATGCCACTTGGTATGCTGCTTGGTTGAAAATTGGTTCACTACGGGAATTAGTGGCCACATTGTAACGGAGCAAATCATATATTATTTAACGAAACGAACTTTCACTAAAGACGCATAAGCGCAGCATCCATCGTTCTGCCCGCAATGCACTGAGAACCCCCTTTCACCTCCCTGGATGACACGGGAGTGGAGGGCCTCTCTCAATGCGTTGCGCGCAGATCGACTCATTGGCAGAAGGAGTTGAGTCTTTTAATTCTCCAAGTCACGGAAGCTGTATGAAAGTACGCATAATATTTTTAAAAATTGAAATGTGGACACATCGACCACTGATTCCCGTAATGAACTGAAAATTGTGTAGATGAATTGATATGTAGCTTCCAGAGGAAGAATGTCTCACTATATAACTATTTCATTTTCTCGGGGTTTGCTATTACATGGTTGTTGGTCTTGTGGGCCATTGGTGAATCCTTCTGCTCCCCAGAACTGTGACTTATTGCATGTGATTTATCGCTCGATCAAGCGATTTTGAAATGCGCCGTTTCTTAAAATGGAAGGTCATAAGAACAATAATAACAATAACAATAACCGTGACCTTTCAATAGAACCAGTCATTCGGCTTACATCAATGCTGTGCGGTATCGTAGTCTAAAGACCTGATAAGGCCACTTAAGGTCACTTAATAGTAATACCTCACGTTTCGTATTTCGCTCTATGACAACGTGACCCACAAATTACCTCTGCAAATCACGCTGTGAGAGCATACTACATATAAGGTGATTGTTGACAGTATAAAACCTGTTGACCAATTGGAAGGAAACCAACCTTATAAAATGAGAGTTTTCCCGCGATTTTCATTAGTCATTATGTTTATACTTTGTGTCAACAGCCAATGGAAACACGGGAAAGCTCAAATGCATCATTATATAAGGTGTTTTTCCAACTAGCCAAGAAGTCTTATATATATCGACGATCACGCATAAAACAAACTGCTCTATGTAAAGCACTCTATACATGACTAATATCAAACTAAGTACAGTAGTAGTTGTTACTAGAAGAACAGGAAAGAGACATTTCTATCTTACATCTCAAACATGTTTACACACAGCAATAAAAAGTGCAGTGTCCTACTCTGATACTGTAATCTTTATGGTGGAAACGTACAATTCTCTGAAACTCAGCTTATTGCTTCTAGGAAACGTACAGTTCTCTGAAACTCAGCTTATTGCTTCTAGGAAAAATAAAAGTTCTCTGAAACTCAGCTTATTGCTTCTAGGAAACGTACAGTTCTCTGAAACTCAACTTTTTGCTTCTAGGAAACGTACAGTTCTCTGAAACTCAACTTATTGCTTTTAGGAAACATACAGTTCTCTGAAACGCAATTTATTGTTTCAATATGGGATGACCCCTCATATATTATAATTGCTAATTACTCACCATTCCAGCCATCTTCATCTTCTTTCGTCCGCCTGGAACATTTTTATATCTGAAGTTTTGTTTCTTCTATGAACGTGACTGTGTTCTGCAAATCATACATATGTCCGGATAGCTTTTATTCCATATATCAAGATATACCGTTCTTCGCTATTAAAATGATTTGGTGGGCGGGGGCGGGGGTGAAGGTGTGATGATAATTTATGGGAGAAATCACTGAAGGAAAAGGAAGGGGGAGAGAGTTATAATTTATTGTACATGTTTCCTACCAAATTTCTTAATTTATTAAATGAAAGGGGGGCGGGACGGTTCAATCACACAACTGCCTCACAACAAACTCTTAGATGTGTGGTGTCTAAAACCAGCACTCCCTCCACACTCCAAAAATCCGTGGCTACTGGGAGGGAGTATGTTGTTGGACCCACCTAGTGGCGTAGCGAGAGGGGGGCGGAGGTGCGGACCGCCCCGGGCGGCATCATTGGGAGGGCGGCAAATTTATTTTCGTCCAGGCTTTCACAATCACTGTAATATTTTTTTAATGTCACAAGGGCGGAAAACTATGATTCCGCCCCGGACGCCATTGACCCACGCTACGCCACTGGACCCACCTCAACACACACTCCCCGTTTAGGGAAATACAATTTCACATTTAGTACTAAAATCTCAGATATAACCCCCCCCCTGTCCCTTTTTTCCTTTAAACAGTCCTCCATAGCTAGTGCAAAGCTTTCATAAGGACCCTCTCCCCTTAGCAAATTCCTATCTACGCTCCTCCGCCCCGCCCCCTCCCTTTACGTATATACGGGCTTGATAACCACCGATTCATGGGTACCACCGACTGTGGAGTTCTGCACTTTACGTACAGTTGATTACACGCAAAATACGATAACAGGTTGCAGCAATAACCGCTCTTTACAGGTTCATAGCTGAGCTAAATATCTTTTAATTAACTTTCCCAACGGTTTGTTGACAATGTTAACATTTGATTCAATGGCTTGTTAGAAAAAAAAATGTACGTGGATAAGCATTTCAGTGAAGAAAAGTCAGCGACCCGAGCAGGGCAATTTAGCAGGAAATGGGAGGCGGAGTGGTGTACACACTCTCTTGAAAACGATAATCCAAACAAGCTTGTTCAAAGTGTGCGGAATGGTAAAACAGCGGGACATGAGATCCGCTGCAATAGCGTCGGTCCCGCGAAGTGAATAGAAGTTAAACGGCGGCTGATTCCGGCACTAAAACTTCGTCTGCGTCTCGTACGAACAAACCTGTGATTGTAAGGCTGGTGGCATCGGAGAAAATCGGCTTAGCTGACGAGAACTTGTAAGTAGTGAGGAGGTCGCGAGGGCATGCAGCATTACTTCAGCGTGAGTGGAAGGATAGTCAACATTGAGAGTTATTGCCCCCGCAGTTATTGTTCTTTGAAAACAGGAAATAAAGAGCAGGCTTTGTTATGTTAAGGCAGCGATTGTTGTTTTTCTTTTTAGAACGGGCTTCGTGATGCGAATCGCAGGGAGGATTATGTAGAGTTAACTGCTCTCTGACGTGTAGCTACTATTTTCTTTCTGTAGCTACTGATCATGGAGATTATGTTGGTGTTTTCTACACCTGTTCTTCTAAATGTTCTAATCTTATTGATAGCATCAAGCAAAGGTGAGTACGTGTTAGTATCCAGGTTGTAATTAGTATGTCCATGTGTTGTACCAGAGGTCTAGAGTAGTATGCCCATGTACTAGAAGTACATATGTTAAAAGTCTATTGATATTGAATGTGGTAGAAACTCTGGGTTGTGACGCTCTTTAAAATAAAATATTTAAAAAAAAATATTGAGCAAAAATTGATGAAATTCAGATTGGAAACTAACAATGGTCATAGCGATAAGAATAATTTGTCATTGAAACGAGAACGTTTTTTTTTCTCTTTTTTTTTCTCTTTTTTTTCTTACAGTGCAAACAAGCAAATAGTTTTCTGATTTTTTTTTCATTTTATTGAAAACAAGCAAATAGTTTTAAACTTTTTGTTTTTGTTTAGTGAAAAAAAGCAAGTGGTTTTGATGGTTTTTTTCTTTCTACGAGAAACTGGCAAGTTTTTAAAAAACTTTTTTGTGGGGGGAGGGGTATCAAAAAAGTAACATATATAATTAAGGCACATGTTTTTATGTATTACAATATCTTACATGTTTTGTTTCGGTGAGCAGTAATACAATAAATTTTAACAACACGTTATTAGTGTCATGTACGATTTAAATTAAATTTGTCTCAAATATAACAATTAGATAGTATTTTCTGGTTGTCTCTTAACGTCTGTTACGACAATATGTTGTAAATTAAAGTCATTTCACATGAGACTTGAACTGGGGAATGTTATAAATCTTAAAATCACCTCATGAAAAAAATGCATGTGATTCCGATAAAAAGTATCGATTTATAAATTACAATAAATTATACAATTTAGGAGAAAAATTATTATTTCACCGACAATGATGAAAGCAACTTACCTGGTTAAGAATTTAGCTGTATCTGCAAAATGTGGAATTATAAAATCTTAATGTTATTGGAAATGTAATACCTACTGCAACAATTCAGTGATGTTTTTGTGATATTTCTTAGTCGTCTTCGTTCGTTCTCAAACTCCTGCAGATTAAAATGATGTAGTCCAGAGGACGGACACGGCTGTGTTATGTTTTACTTAATGTCTGCGACATCTGCGTCTTTCGGCCTGACACATCCAATCTCAGCATGACTTCTTAGTCATGACAACTCTACCCTCAAATCTTCTGTAGTCGCCTTTTACTACATGAGTTGTGGGTAAGTATCACGATTCTTTGCTTCCCTTTCGGGTCCCGGCAACATGGCTGCCTTGTTGGTGCATCGAATGTCATAGATGAAACATATTGAAGTTGTCATTCTTTACGTGCACGGGCGGAGTCTACACAAATAGTAAATAACATGTACAACAGCAAATTATAATCTCGCGATGGATGTTGCGGTGGCAGGATCAGAGCGATCTACATTATTATTTTTGTCAAATATATCTGATATACCTGTACTGGTCTCACGTCTGCGGCTGAAGATGATGCATATCACAAAAGGTCCAAATTAAATAACCGTGCACAAAAGTTGACACGAACTTAGACAAGTAGTTGGCAAAATAAGTCCCACGTCAATTCCGGCTCTCCGAGCGATTCTATTATCTCTCAAGCCGATTTAATATTAGTATATGCACAAGCCAATGCGCTCATAAAATGTTAAATCACAAGTTATCTGAGCTAAACTATAAACAGCGGTGAATAACAACGATAATAGCAAATTATTTCGTCAAACCTTTGATATTGCTAGTTTAAAAAAACAGTATTGTCCCAAATTTTGATGCTCGACATTTGAGACTTCAAATGCAGCGCAAGTCGTGTCAGATAAATACACTGTTCATTAATTGACTTTAAAAATTACGACATCATTTGGAACTTTAATGCAACGAAAAACACACAGAAAGTATGCTGAATCTGAAACTTCAATGCAACGAAAAACACACAGAAATATGCTAAATCTGAAACTTCAATGCAACGAAAAACACACAGAAAGTATGCTGAATCTGAAACTTCAATGCACCGACACACACTCACGAAGTATGCTGAATCTGAAACTTCAATGCACCGACACACACTCACGAAGTATGCTGAATCTGAAACTTCAATGCACCGACACACACTCACGAAGTATGCTGAATCTGAAACTTCAATGCACCGACACACACTCACGAAGTATGCTGAATTTTGCCCGCCGATCCACAAATATTGCCCATCTCTGACTTAGAGACTAAGAAACATATAAAAGTTTAGCGTCGGTTGAAATTTTTTTGATAGCCCCCACCACCCATCTTTTTCCTTTTTTTTTCTCTCTCTCTCAAACGTATATCTTTTGTATTCTTTTGTGTGATTCACTTGTATGCAATTGTATGCAACAAAATATCCATGAATTGTTGAGTGACACTGCCAACTCGTTCACTTGGAGCAGAAGCAAGTCATCCGTGTTCTGGAGAAATCATGAATATAAATACTGGACTACGAACACGGCACAAAAATATACATATTTCTAAGTGTTACACCTATACACATATCAGCTTTATTCCGATCAGCCGTAGAATTCTGTGTTTTGTGAAGACGGAACGTTCTCCTCTCGCCATTAATCATCTAGAGTGACCATCAGTGTGAGCGGGATATATATATATATATATATATATATATATATATATATATATATATATATATATATATATATATATATATATATATGTGTGTGTGTGTGTATGTGTGCAATAAGTAAATATGTGTTACAATTACCTATCACTACTAATTTCCAAAATGATAAAAACAATTATAATATAATGAATAAAGACGAAAATGATTGACGTTTCGACCTAAGATCGTCGTTAGATCAAACATATAATAATAAGAAAATGACAAATATAGAATATTCTTTGAAAATATATTGTACCTTCTCTAGATTTGTACTAATTACTCTCTTTCACACACACACGCGCGCGCGCGCAAGAGCACACACACACACACACATATATATATATATATATATATATATATATATATATTTATAATATATAATATAGATATATCAATTTTGATGTATGCCACTTATTCGATGTTGGATGTAGTGGATATTTTTGCTGTAGATTAGCTGACAATTTTCAAATGTTCTGATAGCTAGCAAATCACTCACAAGATCTTGAATCTGTAGTGATTTGTGTACTGAAGATAAGCAGACGATCATGACTCGATTTCAAGTAGTGAGACATTTTTGTTCTGTAGACGATAGGAAAAAACATGAGATCTGCTGTCACGAAACGGTATCAAGATATGCAGTTACTATAGACATTTTAAAACAGGTGGTCTAAAATGGCATCCACTATCTGTTTCATACACAGGAGGATTTCAATAGTAAAATACTAACCTTGTAGCACTGACCAATGTTTCCAATGTAAATTTGTCTTTTGTGAAAGAGTAATTTTTTGTTGAAATTTGAAAACCAGTTAATTATTGTAAGTTATATATCTCACCACAGGAAAATATTCAACCGACCCGTTCAGAAAGCAATGGAATACTACTCAGCGTATTTATATTGCCTAGAAAATCAATACAGTCAAAAAATTATGTGTTGATGGCTACATCCTGTATTATATGGCTACATGCTACCAATTTTTTAAAATATAACACCGGCGGATATTATTAAGTGTAATTATATTTATTATCTTCCGTCGAAGACAGATGTGTCGGGCCATTGGCGCAAATAAAACGGCGACACAACGTATTTCCATTCTCTGGATTACATCCTGCTGGAAATCTAGTAGGGTGATGATCCTTCTAAAAGAATGATTCAGCGGGAGTTTGAGAATGAGCGCTGAAGAAGAAGAAGAAGATATCTATTTTCTACTGATCAAGTTCTTCTGATATGCGATACTTTTACATCAGATCTTTGAAATCATTGTTGCGGTGTAATCGAGCTACTTAATTGCGCTTTGTTGGGATGAAAAAAAATGTCCCCATCTGAAATCGTATAAATGATCAAACAAATTCGGAACATTTATTGCGAATCGCAAGTGCAGATCGTCAGTGCCATAGAAACGTATCAAAACTGACATGATTGCTATAAAAACTCTGGAAATTATATTTAACTAGTAGTTCTCAAACTCCACCTGGATGTCTCCTGAAACAGGACACTAATTCTTTTAGATCTTCAGCTAAGTCTAGAGAAAGGAAATGGGCTGGGTCGCTGATATATTTGCACTAATGGTCTAGAACAGCCGACTTCTATGGTACACTCTGTAATTATGTTACTGTGCCTTAACGCGGAACAATAAAGTTTGTTTTCAGAACATCTGCGACTAATTGTTAAACATCCAGTCTAATATTAATAATGTAAATAGTTGTTTGTTTTAAATCATCTTGTGTTCCCCACAACTTGTTTTGCAGAAAAAACTTATGTGGGACAGATTGTCGTTCTCTGAACAGCGAGACTGAGAAAATTCTGTTGTATGTGTTCTGGTGTCTGTATTGCTGTTCCGTAGATACACGCCGCGGAGTTGATTATACCGATTCTGTGTAAATGTTCGTTTAGACGGCAGTTTCACGTTCTCGGTTGAAATATCGTGATCTGTTCAATTCGGTTGAGTTTGTTAATGTTGTCTTGCTCTCGGGGTTACACATTCACAAACATCAAAGGAATATGCCACCAGGTGCAAATGGCAACACCTGGTGAAATATAATGCATACATTTCATATGTCGTTCAATATTTAAACTGCTATGCAAAATCTTATTAAATTCCGCTAACTGGTTATTGAGATATTAAAGGGAATATAGATATGTAGGCAACTATTTTGAAAGGCACTATAATGTAGTTTTTCTAGATAAGTTGAAAATATTTTGACTGATATGAATGAGTTAGTATTGTTTTTTTTATTTTGGATAGCTTGTAAGACTGATTTTGAATCACTGACGATTGCAGTTGTTTGGAGTATGGACTCTTGGTTGTTGAGCATTTGAACAGCTGCCGGTATGGTAGTTGCCTCTGTCCTGAAATTTGTGCATTTTATTTATGTGGTAAGGGGTTATTCGTAAATGGTGTCGTCTTTAAATACGATGCATATTCCACTGCCACCATTTGTTGTGAGTTTTGTTGCTGATTCGTTTATTTACACATGTGTCCATATATTTCTGAGATATTGAGTTTTTAAAATTTTAAGGGATAAATCTCTTCGCTCTGCTTCTGTGTTAGTGGTCATGAAGTTCATTTTTGATATTTCAAAGAATATTTTTGTACTTTTTTAGTTGAGTGCTCATGGTTCGGGAGATAACATCTCGCATATGTTAATATCATGTTTCTGAACAAAGGCTGGACGGTAAGATTTATTGTCTGACCTAAATCTAGACAGTTAGATATTGGGATTACAATCTTATCGGATACTGGATAGCAAGGTCTATTGTATGACATAACAGTGGATAGTAAGATTTGTTGTCTGACATAACAGTGGATAGTAAGATCTGTTGTCTGACATAACAGTGGATAGTAAGATTTTGTGTCTGACATAACAGTGGATAGTAAGATTTGTTGTCTGACATAACAGTGGATAGTAAGATTTGTTGTCTGAAATAACAGTGGATAGTAAGATTTGTTGTCTGACATAACAGTGGATAGTAAGATTTGTTGTCTGACATAACAGTGGATTGTAAGATTTGTTGTCTGACATAACAGTGGATAGTAAGATTTGTTGTCTGACATAACAGTGGATAGTAAGATTTGTTGTCTGACATAACAGTGGATAGTAAGATTTGTTGTCTGACCTAACAGTAGATAATACATGTTGTTGTCTGACTTAACAGTGGAGAAAGGTACAAATTAGCAATGTTTATCAACATTGAAAATGGAAGAAGGTTGACTTCGAATATATACTTTTTCTATATGAGGTGATATGACAGCTTGGGACAATTATTTATGGAAGACAAAGCGTGAAAGGGAAAAGAACCGCCTAAAACGAAGATGTGCCACAAGATATAACATATTGTTTGAACATGTCTTGTTTGTAGCTTTTTAATTTACCACAAAAGTGAAGAGTTAGTATCTTTTGGCTCAAAGATTTCACATGGGTCAGTAGTCATTTCTTTCCACGTTTAAATAGCTGTAGTTTTTGTGTACTGCTAATGATCAATATTGAGCTTACCATATTAATCGTTCTGTGCATAGTTTATTTTGGGAGACCTTTCTTTTTCCCTCTTCCTTCTACATGAAGGTTTGTTTAGGAAATCTTTTCTCATCCATTATAAGTACGAAACCGATGTACTTCCAGTGTCTTCTTATAAAACTTGACACAAATTCTTGGTTTTTTCTTTCTTTCTTCAGTGATTTACTTGTTTAAAAATCTGTTAGTTTATGTTCAATATTCTTCGAAGACACATTTCAAAGGTGATTAATTTAGTGTATATCGCTTGTGTTGATTTCTAGCTGTCACATCCGTATGTCAATACAGGTAGAATGCACACATTGAACAGTCGAAGTATTGTATGTGTTAAGTGTTGTGAGCACCATATATTTGAAAGCTTGTTAAATTCACATACTGCCAGAGCTTTACGGGGTGATAGCTCTTTGTTTGCCTCACCCCCTCCTCAGTTGCCTCTTACGATATGATGCTAGGCAGGTATCGAAGTTCTCCCACTTCGGGCTCCGGCAACACGGACCACCACAATATGTTATAATTTACTTTAGGATGTTTCTGAAGAGCCAATCTTCCTCTATGTTCAGAGATCTTTGTGGACATTTGGGTCGCATAGGCCATGGTCAACCCGTGTCTTTTTAAGGTTTCTTTGATTGCCTCCACTCATCTAGTTCTTGGTCTTCTTCGTGCCTTATAACCCGATCTTTTACTATTGTATGCACGAAGGGCTATTTGCGTTAGTTACATTCTCATCATCATCATTAAGTGCCGTCTCCGCAGCGAAGGTTGGCTGCAACGTATCTCCTGTCTCTTGTCTTGGTGGTGCACTCTGCTAGACTGTAACCTGTCCATCGTGTAATGTTACTCTCCCACTTGTATCTCTGCCTACCTCTTGCTCGCTTCCCTTTGACTTTACCCTCAAGTAAAGTATTCAATATAGTGTCATGTCCTTTAATGTGTCCAAAATATTTTATTTGCCTGATCTTTATTTCTCTTAATAGTTCTTTCTTCATGTTAAGTGTCTTTAGCACCTCTTTATTTGTTTTCTTCTCTTTCCATGATGTTCTCCTTATTCTTCTATATACCCACATCTCAAAGGCATCAATTTTGTCTTCTAATTGTTTATTTAGTGTCCATGTTTCTGAGCCATACATCAATATAGAATAAATGTAGCATTTTATAATTCTCATTTTTAACTTGTTTGTAATTTGTTTAGATATTAATAATTTCCTCATGTCATTGAAAGTACTTTTAGCCATTCCTATTCTCCTTTTAACTTCTGTTTCGCATCTGCCATCATTTGTGACTGTGTCCAAGATATTGATAACGTTTTACTTGTTGTAGTTTCTCTCCATGTATGTTTATGTTTACCTCCTGTTCTTCTGTGTCTTTGCTGATTATCATGGTTTTTGTTTTTTGAATATTTATATCCAGTCCATATTCATTACTTGATTTATTGACTTGATCTATTAGTCTTTGTAGTTCATGTTCACTTTCTGCTAAAAGAACAGTGTCATCTGCATATCTAATGTTGTTTATTATTCTCAAGATGTGGCCAAACTAAATGGTTTATCGTCTATCGATGTAGTCTTTACATGAGATGGGTGATGTTCTTTTTTTTTCATTGTCTTTTTGCTCCGTCGATCTCTTCTAGTGACATTTATAGGTTTCTTAAATATCCCATGTAACACACACTGTGATCTTTTACGCTAATGACTTTGTCATAGACCATGTCTGACATTGGTATATAGTACATGTACATCTATAAACCCATATCCCGTAAGGGTCCTCCGTGTACCCCATTGAATGCAGCAACACAGAATCTTCCAGAAGTTTTATATTTTCAGCGATGCGGAGGAGTAAGTGTAAACTTTTGACCTGTCCATCTTTATGTTGTCTGTCCACTCTGTTCTTTATCCTATACTTTTTTTTACCATGGACTGTTCCATGTGGTATCGTTTATTAGAAGTATTCATGTCGGCATACATGTCCAAATTATGTGATAGTATGTGAAATTGTGATAATACATTGGTAGTAATTGTTCCTTTGTACCTGTATATATCCCTATTTTATTTCTTACGTACACATTTGACTTATGCTCTCTATAGTAGATTCGTCTGTAACATTTGTATTCGAATGCCTATAATCGTGTCTATGTTTATGGTGAATACATTCAAATGCAGATCGGAGCACATAATTTATTGTTACGTATTCGAAAAACAATGATAATGAACTGACGACTTACTAAGTGTCTTTAGCACCTCTTTATTTGTTTTCTTCTCTTTCCATGATGTCTCCCTATTCTTCTATATACCCACAGTATACCAACTACTGTGAGTCCATGTATGTTAACATGCATTATTTTTTCTTCTTTGCATGGAGGTAAAGATAGTGAGAATCATTATGATGTTTTATATAATGATGTGTTCTAGTCCTGTGGGACTTTAGGAAATGAGGTCGTGTCATCTGCGGAGACAATATATGGAATATCATAATTTCTAATATTAATATATTGAAACATTTCATAATTTTTTATCGCCTGGCATGTTCCCCGTGCTGTTTTCTGAGCATATCTTAAGCATATGTGGTAAGAGGATGATGTAGCCATGTCGGACACTTTTTCAAAACCTCGAACATGTTAGATATCTCACCGTGGATGCGAACAGATTGTCTAGTACTCCTGATAAATAATTTTAATGAGAGACATTAGTGTGGGAATCCCATACTTTCCATAATGTTTGATATAGCGCAGTCAAATGACTCTTGAATAGTCAATGAAAGATGGGTATATAATACTTTACGAAATAATTGTATTATTATGTAGATTTATATATCCAGAAACTAGAGTATTTAATGAAAGGAAGTGACTTCTCCAAATATCTGAGAGAAAATGTGTACTTGTCCTGATGTCGTGATAGAAGTGTGTTCTTATCAAATAGCATAAAAGAAAAGGTGTACTTGTCCTGATGTTGTGATAGAAGTGTGTTCTTATCAAATAGCATAAAAGAAAAGGTGTACTTGTCCTGATGTCGTGATAGAAGTGTGTTCTTATCAAATAGCATAAAAGAAAAGGTGTACTTGTCCTGATGTCGTGATAGAAGTGTGTTCTTAAGATCTTATCAAATACCATAAAGTAAATTGTCTACTGCTGAAAAATCTGGAAAGGAGGTTCGTACTGCTTTAATGCCATAAAGGGGAATCTCTACTTTTGGAATATCATAATTGGAAGTATTTACTGCTGAAATATCAGAAAGGGAAATGTATACTGCTTAAATGTCATGAAAGGAGGTACGTATTGTTCAAATGCCACAAAAACATATCTTGTGTTGGAAAGTCATGTATAGAATTATGTACTACTTTAATGACTTTGAGAGCAATGTCTACTTTCACTGACGCCATGTGTTGACTTGTCATGAACTTAGCTCTCAGGTCATGATGTGTCGTGAACTTCCTGCACTGATGCCTTGTGCTGACTTGTCCTGGAATTCTTGCATTGATGTCATATTTTGATTTGTTGTGAACATCTTGAACAAGAATAAGAAGTTCAATAGACGAACAATCTTACCCAGTTGTTATATGTGAGTACAGCTGGAGATATACTCCGTCTATCCAGTTGGAATCTGTAAGTGCAGCTGGAGATCTACGATATGTGAGCGCAGCTGGAGATATACCGCGCCTACCCAGTTGTCATCTGTGAGTACAGCTGGAGATATACTCCGTCTATCCAGTTGGAATCTGTAAGTGCAGCTGGAGATCTACGATATGTGAGCGCAGCTGGAGATATATCTCACCTACCCAGTTGTCATCTGTGAGTACAGCTTTAGATTACTCCGCCTACCCAGTTGTCATCTGTGAGTACAGCAAGAGATTACTCCGTCTACCTAATTGTCATCTGTGAGTGCAGCTTTAGATTACTCCGCCTACCCAGTTGTCATCTGTGAGTACAGCTGGAGATTACTCCACCTAACCAGTTGTCATCTGTGAGTACAGCTTTAGATTACTCCGCCTACCCAGTTGTCATCTGTGAGTGCAGCTGGAGATTACTCCGCCTACCCAGTTGTCATCTGTGAGTACAGCTAGAGATTACTCCACCTACCCAGTTGTCATCTGTGAGTGCAGCAGGAGCTCAACGTTCTGTGGGTGCTGATGGAGATATGCTCCGTCGAAAGCGCACATGCGAGTTCAAGATCTCCAAGCTTTAGTACTGTACATTTTGGAGAATCCCCTACTTTCGGTGCGTTTTCTTTTACTCCATAAAAGTTTGCCTGTCAGGATCCGAAAGGAAAGTAAAGAATAGCAACATTGTTTACCTTTCGTGCATACCGTAAGAGGCGACCATGGGAGGTTTTGGTGGAGTTTACGGTCTTATCGCATATAGGGTCAAAGTGACAGTGACCCAGAATTCATGTTAAAGTTGAATATGTCAGACCGAAAGGCGCAAATATAGCAGCTAAGCTATAAACTAAGACGCAACACATTCCGTTCTCCAGACTACATCCTGCTAATCTGCAGGAGTTTGAGAAAGATCGCAGAAGAAAACAACAAAAGAATACTTAAAAATCCATATCTTTTTTTTATGTGTTATGGTCGCGGGCCACTTTGCTTCTTGGTCGTGACTTGAAAAAAAAGTGGGAACTATGTTACAAGACAAAGCTTGTAAACTGGGAAAAAAATTGCTATAATATATAAACTGTTTGTCAAGAATGAAGATATTCCGACGTCAATATATAGTATAACTCTTCAACTACCGCTGTTGCAGTTCACATGCGGGCATAGAGAAAGGACACAACGTGGGCGTATTTTTGTCGCTGATTCACATCAGTACGTGAACAGGAGAATTAATGTTTGTCGTCCTCTTTCAATCAACATGTTCACATCCTTCATCTGATAAAACGGTGGTATTGAATTCATATAATAGTCGGTGTCGCACTTTGCTATGCACGAGGTCGAACATTTTCAGCGGGCGGTATCTGGTCGGTTAGGAAAATGCACACGTCATTTAGAACAACAGCTCTCCACCTTTTTCCTCTTTGGTTTACTTGTAGGTGAATGTTTATTTCTAGACGATCTAAAAAATGCATTTCAATTTTATTGTGGAGCTATTTCTTACTAAATAAGATGTGTGCTGGTATAGTTCGTTTATAAATTCGTAATCACACTTACAAGGGAGTATCTAAAAACTGTCCGTTAGATCGCAAAGATCTCTGGCGAAGTTTTTGATCCATTGTAAATAAGTGGGATAAAATTCTAGATATTACAGTAAACATTTTGCTGTCAAGTAATGGTCAACTTGTTGTATTTGTTGTCAGTTATGTGCAATAGCAAACGTCACTGTAATATGTAGCAGTTAGTCTGCCCTTTGGTCACCATTAGATCACATGGTTTCTTAACTGCACTTAAAAACTGCATTATTTTAACCGATATTGGATGAGATGTATTTTGCTGCCAATGTATATATACCTAATGATGTGCTCGCAGGTACAGTACAAATAGATGCCATCACATCGTTCAGATTTTTAATCCCAATTTGTATATAATCAGTGCGTATGACAATTCACTGATGTACGTTGCTACAATAACATACATGGCTGCTGCTAACACAAACATGACGATTAACACTATGAGTCTTCCATAACACGCGCAGAAATCGGTTGCGTTTCTATAAAGGAGTACAATACTACCAGTAAAGAAAGTATGTAGCCTACATTTCTTCTACGCCCTACGTACTAAATGGGGGCCTCTCAGTGCGTAGCGCTAAGAAGTATTGATTTACGTTTGTTTATCTACGCGTTACGGGAGCACAATGAAACCAATGGCGCTCTTAACATTGAACGACTTTGAGTTAGCGTGAAATGAAGAAATAAAATTGTGGCACATCTCTACACCATCTTGAGAACTATCATGCAGAATTTATGTGGACATCAAGGCCAACTGGAACAGATACCCCATTTGACAATATTCACGTTGTTATGAAATATTACTTGTCCCAGTGAATAGTGTTTCATTATTTTTGATTGTGTCCCTTGTATTATTTTGTTTCATGTCCCTTTGTACCCTAGTTACGGGAAAGCTTCGTTCCGCTTTATTCTGTTCCGTTATAAAACGCGGTGGCGTCTAATTGTAGTGTATCCTGATGATTCCAATAATTGATTGTTTATTAATGGTTACAGAAATTGTATTCCAACTCTGTGCCAATAGTCATCTTCTTAGATTACATGATTCAAACATTTTTTTTTCTGTTCATGATTTCAAACATCTTTCAAAACTGAATGTCTATTTTGGAGAGGTACTCGAGTGTCAGAACTTCAACATCACACATTTTAAACAGTGTATTCTGTTCAACAACGTGCCCTTTGACCTTAGCCGAAACGAACTCTAAGGTGAGCAGGATATGCCGGGAGTGGCAGAGAAATGTGACCGTATTGTTAGATGATTGTATCAATATGATACAAATATGTCTTACTTGTCTTCTTCACAAGCTGTAACAATTCGGGTTTTAAAAGTATTGTTGAAGTGAACATTTTCCTTAGTAAACCATGTCTTAATTTAAACTTTTATATTTGATGCATTTGGTATTTTGACTTCCTGTGATACTGCATTATGATGGGAAGCATTGTCCATTACTAAACATGATGGTCCTTCTAGAATTGAAAGAAGACTATTCTCCATTCAATGCCTAAAAATATGTCCATTAATTTCAGTATGGTAGCCCCTGTCCCTAGTTAATTTTGATTGAAAAAAAAGTATAGTTCATGGACTAGGCCTCTGTTGCTACTTCCAGCCGAAAAAGATGATCTATTTTGTTCGGAAAAAGATGATCTATTCAGAACAAAAGCCAATTGAGTACACTTTTTAGGGTTGTTAATATCACAATATAAATGGCCCTTCATAGATTGATCCGCCGAAGGCGGATGTGTCAAGTCATTGACGCAAATAAAACGGCGACACTACGCATGTCCATTCTCGGTACTACATCCTGATGGAAATCTAGTGAGCCCATGGTTCTGCTACAAGGTAGATCCAGCGGGAGTTTGAGAATAAACGCTGAAGAAGAAGATTCTTTGCAAATATAATGACAGAGTAAGACGGTAATTTTCTGCAGCGATTTGCACTTCAAACTCATTTTGTACTATAAATGTAAATTGTAAGAAACCAACAAGATAACACAATAAACACACGAGCGAATTAGAGATACGACATTGACTGAAAGACAAATTCAAACTCATATTTGAGATACAGAGATTTTGGTGTTCCTGCATAAACAAAAACTGAAATGAAATTAAATGTACTTATTTCATCACTTCTGCTGGCCCAACTGATTATTTCAGTGATTTTTATTGGTCATGCTGACAACACGCTGAAGTGACCAATGAATAGATAATTGTATCAACATGAGTGACCTATTACGTCAATTTGTATTCATAACTCAAACAAATCAAAATGTTTGCATTCGGTAAATTGTGTTCCAATTCTGAAACATGGGCTATATTACTGTACGAAACAAGCATTGAAAGTTCCTAGTTTTTTTTTTTTAAATGCACACAACATCCCTCCATTATTCTATACATTATCCTCCAACGGTGATTACCAACTTGTAGACGGACTATACCATTTCTATTATTGTATATTGTCCAGATAATTTCAGATGTTTATCTTTTTGTAACCACTGCCATGCTAGTCTATGCCCCCAACTCAGATTGTCCTTTAGTTTTGCTTCGTGGCTCACGAATATGATGCTGATGCCCATGTGAACCATATAGATGAAATCGAGAACAGCTGAACTTGAAAATAAATAAACTAATGTGAATTAACAAATCGTATTAAGTTAGATGTCTCCCGCCGAAGACGGATGTGTCGGGACACTGGCGCAACTAAAACGGCGACACAAAGCATTTCCATTTTACAGATTACATCCTGCTGGAAATCTAGTTGGGCCATTGTCCTGCTATAAGAGAGATCCAGTGGGAGTTTGAGAATGGACGCTGAAGAAGGAGAAGATGTCTGAATCGATATGAGCAGTAATGTTTAATTATTTGCAAATATTATTTATATTAATTTAGAGATTTCTTCTTCAGCGTTCATTCTCAAACTCCTGCCGGATCTCTATTGCAGTAGGACAATGGCCCTATTAGATTTCCAGCAGGATATAGTCCATAGAATGGAAATGCGTTGTGTCGCCGTTTTATTTGCGACAATGGCCCGACACATTCGTCTTCGGCGGGAATTTAGAGATTTGAAATTTACATGAAAAGCTAGAAGACTTAAATATTTAGTTGCTTACACTTATCATTACAATATATATAGCAAGGCCATAGATATAATTACATTAAGGAGGGAGTTTTACTTATACAATTTAAGAAGGGGTCTCTGGTCAGATTTCGTTTGTAAATTTCACTATTTGACGGAAAATTTGAAGACATTTATTAAAAACATCGCTACGGGTGTGTATTTACCGACTGTTTGACCGTTTTGTTAAGTTCTATTACTAAAAGCAATGTTCATAATTTCTAAAAGGGGGGGGGGTGTGAGCTCATAACTTCCCTCCTTATCTACAGGCCTGATTTAGAGGTCGTAATCAAGATGAAAACTATTAGCTCAATTTGTTTATAATTATCACTGGTTTTATTCATTGAAACGTGTTAATCGATAAGGGACTTAAGTATTGATGTTTTTACACGTAGTAAATTCTATTTAGGATTGGTATGGTATAGTGCAGGGGTTGGCAACGTATGACACGCGTGCCACACTTGGCACGACAAGCAATTTGAAATGGCACGCAGGCTATTCACGTTTCCTGTATAAAGTTGATTATAATTTTCTCTCACATGAAAGCAGTGCTAAATCCACAGAGTAGTCGCCTAACGCCTGAACATTCAAAAAATTGTGTCAAACTCAAAGTGACAAAGTATGTTGTTGCTATTGAGCAACTGGCCAAGACCATGCAAGGGCAAGGCTCCCATTAATAATAAAAAAGTTTTTTTTTAAAAATCTTTCAAGAAACTCTATTTCTTTTACTGTTGATTACAACTTTACATATTATTGAATATCACTATATATTAATTAATTAAAATATAAAAATAAAATATATGGTAAAATAAGAATATTGGCCTCGACTTGTATAAAATGATATGTGATGTTGGCACTCTGAATAATTTGAAACCTTAAGTTGGCACACAGTTAGCAAAAGGTTGCCGACTCCTGGTATTGTGCTACAATAAGTATTGGGCATTCTTTTTGGATGGTGAGTCAAATTCCTGTCTCATGTGGGCCGAACCTCGCGACTGGAATATCCGAAAATATGTTCTTAAAGTTCTATGTACAAAAAACATCGACCAAGATCAAAGTGAAAGCTTTTTTCCACCGTTCATGTCAGCCGTTAAAGAGAGCCTAAATCTGAAGTTTCTATTTTGTTCTTTCTGAGCAGATCTTGCACTGGTAATATCATAGGAATTTATCGAATTATTTCATTTGAATCACTGCCTATTGTCGCGTTTTACTTCTTACCTACGTAAGCTCACGATGTGATTTTTTTTTGATCTCTCAGGCAATACATATAACAAATCATAAACTGGCTTCACATATGAATGGTCCTGGGTTCATTCTCCAGTTGAGGCGGAAATGTTTTTCAGACCGCTGCGACTCCCGGGTCGACCCAGCCTTAATTGGGTACTGGATTAATCCAGGAAGTAAAGACTGCGAGGGAGAGGAGATGACTACCATCCTCAAATAGCAGAGTCAATGAAATGTAAGATCGCTAACATCTCACACTTCTACTGCGTTAATAAATGTTATGGGTTAACTTTACTTTACTTTAGTATGGCAACCTGTTCGCGCAGGAAGCAGTGGCAATCTAATACTATACACATTGACTAAAAAATAACAAGTTAAACGATTTCTTAGGTTGATCACGACGTCCTTAAACATCATATGAAACCGTGTCACCTTTTGTATAGTTGAAAACGTCATGAGAAAGTGACTGAAAATACCACTATCTATGCCGACCAAATCAGATATATCTTCCGCTTTTGTTAGTCTCTTCAATAATCCTTGTATATGGTAACACTTCAATATTCTCAGCTTTCCATATACTATAATATTCACATGTGTAGTCAACCATTTTTTCTTGCCATCTTATTATCTTTACTCTATTTACTTTTATAAAATTGGAACGTGCTTCACAGCAGGAGCCCGAACACGGCCATGGACAACTCGAGAAAACCTGACTCCACGTATTACTAGTCCACGGGTTTAGGTTTGTCAACTTTACAGCAAAGTCACTTAGGTCGATCTGCTTAAACAAGCTGTGCTTTCTCACAGCGTTGGGTTTGCATTTCCTCTCAGCAAACATCTTAGCTCAGAAAGAAAAGGTCTACCGCGTTGCCAGTTTGAATATTTAAAAAAAATAATCTGCTTAAGTTACTAACTCACCAAGTTCGGCAAATGCTTAACTGTCGCTACAATGAACTATTAGAGATAACCAACAGATACGAAATTTTAACAGTAATGTAAATACATTTGGCAGCTATATTTTCTCATCTGTATCGATACAAATATTTACTGATGAGAAATGATGTAATGATGGAAAGTATTCCCGTCTTAGATTACTAAACTGGTGCATTGGAGTAAAGTGATTTGTTCATTTTCACATATTATATATGTATGTATATCATGAAACGCATAGCCGTCTGGTTAGAACGCCGTTCTCAGACCTTTAATGTACAACCTGTTCCCAAACAGTACATGTTGCTGTGTCTGCTAGGGCAAAGTTTTGTTTATATATGTCTGCATTCTGAGTGACTTGATTAGCATGAATAGCTGAAAAATACTAGAAGACTGTGTTCGCAAACAGTGGCTTGTAGCGGTGGGAAGATCCAGGTTTGAAGGAGTTGCAATAATTTTCGCATCCGGTCATTTAGGTGTTTGACACAATGAGAGAACAAACATGCTGGCGAGGTGTGCTACTGAATCGAGAGGTAGAGCAATGGAGATAAATGGAGTTTAGCAACTGAGTTAGGAAGTTACATCCTCTTTTCAATACTCTTAGCTGGCACAATGACTCCCAATCGATCATGACAATAAAAGACCATGTGAGGAATGAAGAGATTGAAAGAACTGTTGGAGCAACGTCTTTGATCAAATATATTGAAAAACAAAGATTCAAATGGTTCGACCATTTAATGAGAATGGACCCTTCAGCAGCAAAAACATACAACATGAAAATGGTAACATCAAGAGGCAGAGGAAGACAATGAAGAAGGTGAATTGAAGAAGTTACCAATATTCTGAGAAATCACTTCTTCATCATCTTCTTCTTCTTCTGCGTTCGTTCTCAAACTCCTTAGATTAGCAGGATGTAGTCCGGAGAACGGAATGCGTTGTGTCATGGTTTACAGCATTGCTGCGATATCTGCGCCTTTCGGCCTGACACATCCGACTTCAGCATGGCTTTGGGTCACTGACCCTATATGAGATGGGACAGCCAACTCCATCCCATAACTTCCTTAGTCGCCTTTTACGACATGCTAGGAAGGTAAACAGTGTTGCTATTCTTTGCTCCCCTTTCGGGCCCCGGCAACACACGGGTGAAGAGACGTCACAATATTACCGCATATCAAGCGACCAAACGTGACATGACCAGAAAACCGAGCATTCATTCAATATTATAGACGCCATACAGCAGAAAAAGAGAAAAGACAATAGATAAATGGATAGATTACTATCTCATTATACATCCATGTATCGCCCGTATACTTTCTACAGCTGCTTAGATGTCCATGTATCGCCCGTATACTTTCAGACAGCTGCTTAGATGTCCATCTATCGGCCGTATATTTTCAGACAGCTGCTTAGATGTCCATGTATCGCCCGTATACTTTCAGACAGCTGCTTAGATGTCCATGTATCGCCCGTATACTTTCAGACAGCTGCTTAGCTGAACCACTACCCTTATAGAAAGATATGTGACCCCCATGTTATCATTTTTTTCTTCGTGACCCTGACAATATGCTGTGGGCTCCGTGAGTGTGGATGGGCATGTGACCCCTGCTGAGAACCGCTGATCTAGCCAACGATATGGCTAAATCTATCATGATTAACCTCCTAACAAAAATACAGATATCATACAGAATTCTATGACTTCAACTGAGCGGTTTATTGACATAATCGCAACGTCAGTTTATTTTCTTAAAGCTGTATTACCAGGGTTATCAGCGACGGTTTGAAAAACGACGATAGCGGTAGGAAAATAAACACAGCTTGAGAGGATGAGGGAATCGAACAAATGTAACGCTTGCGTTCGAAGAGAAAAGAAGAGATCACAAAGATCATGCGAAATGCTATCTGTTTTTGTTTGTTGGGTACAGCAAGAATAGTTGGTTTCAGAGAGTGAATTCTAGGTTTTGGGCATCAACGTAGGTGGTTGTGATATATTGTTTAAATACAGGGGTTCTCGTCATGGACATATGGTCTTGATGATGCGGAGAAAAAATGAAATTAGAGGGGGACACAATATTCCCTACAATTCTCTTCACGTGTGAGAAAATCTGAAATTGTTTAAGCGATGAATATTTGCATGTGGGTATCTGCTATAGAAATGCGTCTTTCGCTAGTAGTCTATGTGCGCGGGTAGTACATTTTATGAGTGGTACCTTCTAGTGATGTGCGTACCCGAGCTCCCGTGCATCTTAGAAGATACATCGGACACAAACACGTCTAGGGGGACACACAAATGTAATACGGTAATTGACCGGTATTTAATTTTAAAAAATATATAGTAGCGAGTTTCCAAGGAAGTCAACAACCCTTTTTAAGGCATTGCGTGGGTCACGGAAGAAGGAAAACTTTCTCAAAAGAGGGCGACGGTTGATGAAAAAGTTGAGAACCACTCATTTAAGTAATGTTTCTTACGACGTGTATACATCTAGGCGGTGTTAATTGTTTCGATCAATAAGAATTGCTTCTTGGTAATTGTTTCGATCAACGTTATTAGTTGTATAGTTTATATATTGAGGAGCCGCGTTAGCGCAGTGATTAGCGTACTGGCTTCGCATATGAGTGGTCCTGGGTTCACCCAGTTGAGGCGGAAATGTTTTCAGATCGCAACGGCTCCCAGGTCGACCCAGCCTTAAATGGGTACCGGATTAATCCGGGAAGTAAAGACTGCGAGGGAGAGGAGATGGCTACCGCCCTCATTTGCAGAGCCTGTGAAATGTGAGAGCGCTAACATCTCACACCCCTACGGCATTAATAAATGCTATGGGTTACTTTACTTACTTTTACTTACTTACTTATTAGTTGTATTCTGTCTGCAAGTCTGCAGATAATGAGTGGAGTGGATTTTCAAATGTTAATAATACACAAAATCCTCTGCACCTTAGAGGAAAATATATCCATATTATTAGTCTAGAAAACGATTAAAATGAAGATTAACCCCTCCATCCATCTACTTCAACGTCTTTCCTATAAAATATATCATTTTTTTAAATTATTTAAAAAAATTAAACCATATCATCATGTTTCCTGTTAATGCAATTTGTTAATAGTCACTGGTCATAAATCTTCAGTTACTCTCATGAAAATAACATGTTTATATATATATATTTATATATATACTTAGTAATAATGGCTATTTTTCGACAGATCGGAATATCGAATCAGTGGTCAATAAATTCTTTTGTCAAAAGTTTAAATATTAGCGTCTATTGGTCTGTTTTTAATAAACTTATCATCAAATCACGTAGGCCTACAGATGCCTTTATATGTACATATTGTGCACTATATGTAGGACCTAACAGGTTTTTGTGTTTTAGACCTAGTCCACTTCTATAAGGCCTGAATACCGAATTATTAACAAATTAAATTCTACACAGGTGATATTTTGGCGCTCCTCAGCAACGAGATATATGTTTTGCTGGGCCTAATAATTATATATTTGCTGAATTTTTGGAAAAGGCTTGGTATTTTTTGTTTTTTTTTTAAATTCGAACCCCGGGAAACGTCGAATATTGTTTCTAGTATTGCATATAAGGGGTAATCTTGGCAGACGACGTGCGCTTAGTTGAAAGGGACAGAGTACATATTGGGGTAACCCGAATACAATGAAGAATTAATCCTTTATGTCTTTTCAACCTTGTATTTGAATTAATGGACATGATTATGTAATACAATCAGTGAATAGAAGCGATTGCTTAATACAATCATTGAATATTCAACAATGAAACATTCATAACACATTGTGTGAACATAGCTCATAGAAAGTACTATTAGGGAACACACATGATAAGATCAATGAAAATTTATCACTCAAAAACGAAACAATTATTTACAGTGTTTGCTAACAAAACAAAATACAGTAGGAATTATTAAAAGCGAAAATTACATTCGAGGAAAAAACCTGAAAATGTTTAAAAATCAAAACAATCGGAATCTGAGCAACACAAAATATTACGAAACGTCTATGGTATTTCTGAATAGTCTGTGAGACATAGTTGAAACTGAAGACTGTGTTGTTATGAATGAAATATATTCACTTTGTCAATTTACATAGTCTAGTCAAAGTTATTCTTTTTGGGTCACTGTTAGTGGTCCCATAAATCTGGATGTCTATAAAAGTTTTAAATAGAAAGGAGGTTGAGATAACTGGATGTGTGGACGTTATCTCGAATATCTAGAAAGGGTGAGAAAAAGCCCAGAGCCAAACACGACCATCCAAATCATTTTTACTGGCCCACCAAGTCATTTTTACTGTCTCACCATCTTGATTAAAAATATGTATGCACTGACTTCTGAGCTCAGAAAATATAAAAACCACAAACTATCTGAACAACTAGATCTTCTAATACTCAATGAAATCTGTGTTTGCTCCATCTCACGCGAAATATGTGCAATAATGTGTTCCTCCCTCTCCCCCCCCCCCTCCCCGACCCGAAGAGGTTGTCCATATCTGACTCGTGCATGAATACTAGATCGAGAAGTTGAAATAATGAACTATGTAACACTACTCTATTTCATCTTCGTTTAACAAATTGTCAACACGGATAACGCACATGTGTTTAACACGGGGCCAGGAAGAGGAGGAAATAATAGAGACAGTAACCTGCAATGAATATTGTCTTTGGCGATTAATGGGATTTAGTGGTAGGGTTGGCTGTCCCTAGAGCAGGGCTGGGGGAGCCTCTAACCAGTGGGTCATTTATGGTTTGGTATGGCCCGCCGAAGGCAACCAAAGCTTGACATACAATTCTATAAGTTTAGGATCCTGTTCCATAGCACTAAATTTAAATTAAGTGAATCATAATAGGTAAAGATAGGTCCTATGGTAGCAACCTGCCATCGGTGATTAAGACACTAAGTAATTAGTACTTCACGTACTACGCTGCAACAACTATTAGGTGGGGGTGGCCAGTACCCCTTCCTTGCTGTGTTTACCTTCCCTAACTCATGTGTCCGGTACCCATTTACAGTTTGGTCGACTCGAAGAGCGGTCGTGTCAGGCGAGAAATCACGATCTGGAGTTTTTTCTTTCTGGATTTAGTTTTGACTTTCCCTCTGATAGTAAGCACGTTCACCATCTTATATTCATCATACTAGTTCTCTAGTTAATAGTTCACCAACTAGGCTACCGAGCTCCTCGAATATATATATATATATAAAGAGAGAGAGAGAGAAAGAGGGAGAGAGAGAGCTTCAGTACGGCCATATAACCTGATATAATTAAATTAGACTGTCCATGATTGAAGAGGTTGAACTTCGCCATAACGATATTTTTTTAAAATAATTCATCCATTCATTTAAAAAGAACAGCCACGACGTGAACAAGTTGCAAACAAATTTAGTGTAGAAAAATTAAGATTGAAATGCATGTATATTCACTGACTAATCCATGTCCACTGCGTATCCATTTTATGTGCTTGTTGGTTGTCCATTTATGTTCTGTGTCCCCTATTTGTCTATTTTTCAATGTCATCTGAAGATGTGTTGTCAATGTTTCAGTACATCAAACAAATGTCTGAACTTATCATCTTCTTTGCTAATATTTTTTTCTTGAGATTGATTACACCCACGCTGCACTACACTAACACAATCTACGTCTCTTTCTCTTACCTCTTCTACTCCTCATTCCCTCCCTCCCTCCCACTCCCTCTCTCCCTCCCTCAATATGACCACCTCTACCCTCCTGAAATGCGAGGGAAAAAATGAAATAGAGAATTTTGTTGTGCCTGCCAATCACCAGTTTGTGCAGACAGGTTACCCAGGCTAATCGTATCCTACATCAGTGGCCCACCGGCACAGCTAATTTTCCTGCTCTCTTGTCCCGCTTTCTGCAAGTCAACTTGTAACAGGAAGTATATTTTACCAGTTCAGTCTAGCTAATATTTTCTAATAGATCATATAATGAAAGAAGTAATGCTCTAAAATTGTGCACCATATAAATAAATAGAAAATAGAAAAACAAATAGAAAAAAATCATTGGTAAATACCAAAAACAAAATGTACATTTAAATGTAAATTAAAAAAAAATAGAAAATAGAAAAACCCGTAGTTAAAACTAAATACACAGTACTGACGTTTTTATCAGAAGACCTTTATCAGACCAAAGACAAACACAAATTAAACAGAAAATAAAATTTGCATAAACCAACATATAAAGGTGGAATGTAGGCATCTTGGTTGTTATACAGGAGAATCAGTCAACAGGGAGGCAGAGTATTAACAGAAATATAATTTCCGCTTCCCTGCTCACTGATTCTCCTGTTTAATGTTAGGATGTATCATTGGCCATTTCATTGCCAAATATCACAAATTTATTTACTTTCAAATTTCACTGGCCATGAAATTGATGATTTCGCTACTTTTTGTATTTTTAGCTATTACGTTAGCAATTTGATTTCATGAACGGTACGGGATGCGCATACGCAATTTGTGCACTACGCCAGCTGAGTGGAAAAAAATATTTGAATAGGACAAACTAAATATTGCATTTATCGATTAAGAAAAGGCAGTTGACAGAATTTATAGATAAAATTGTGGCTAATATTGGAGGACTATGGACTACGCGGACAATTACTAAACAACATAACAACTTTATTCTAAAACTGCCAAAACATAATCAGAACTACTTAGGGCACAACATATCCATTTTAGATAAAAACAAGTATCAGACAAGAATGTATACTATCAACTTTTGTTCGTAACATACAGGGGCATGAGGACTAAAGATGTAGTTCCAAGAAATGAAGCCTACTCATGCAGAGAAAAAATAATACAGCTTACTAAACGAACTGCTAATTGCATATGATCAAAGTCTAATATACGAATCTGAAGATAAATTACAGCTATATACACACAAGCCTGCTCCATACAGCCTGCGAACTCACGAAACACCATGAAGCTAAACACATCTAAAGCAGAGACTATGAAGTTAAGCAGAATACCAGATGTGTTAAATGTATCTGTCAATGGTACATAACTATAACAGGTTTCAGAGTTCAAATATATAAGAAGTGTCTTCGCAGAGGATGGCATACTCGATAGAGAGATCGAAAGGTGATGTCAGAAAACCAATACTTTCTTCCAGGGCCGGATAAATGGAAAACATTATATGGAACAAAACAACAGCCCACAAATACATGCATATATCACACAATGGCATTGGGTCAAAGGGCATGAGCACAACCAATTCTACATTAAAAATTGAGATAACCAGTTCTACATTCACATTCAGATAACCAGTTCTACATTTAAATTGAGATAACCAATTTTACATTCACATTCAGTTAACAAGTTCCACATTCACATTGAGATTTCCAGTTTTACTTTCATATTGATATAACCAGTTCTACATTTACATTGCTATAACCAGTTCCACATTCACATTGAGATTGCCAGTTCTACATTTACATTGAGATAACCAGTTCTACATTAACATTGATATAACCAGTTCTACATTAACATTGAGATAACCAGTTCTACATTCACATTGATATAACCAGTTCTACATTAACATTGAGATAACCAGTTCTACATTAACATTGATATAACCAGTTCTGCCTTCACTCTGAGATAGCCGGTTAATATATTCATACTGAGAGGATATTTTCTCAATAACACGAAATGAAGCTTCGAAAGCCTATCTTGGAAGAAAGTTTCCATGAGCGATCATAAAGTACAGCAGACGGTCAAATTATTGCACATCGTGTATTTAAACAACCATAAATGTAAGAGTAGGTTGTACAACGAGAGTAAGAGAGAGAGAGAGATTTGTAGCCACTATATGTCTGGTTCGGAACACGCCGGAGACAAGTCTTATATTTAAGAAAGTCTAGCAAGTATGTATCGTACTGATCGAAATGGGAACATAAATCGATTTCTTAGTCTTACAGACGCTTGGATAAAATGGATGGAAATCATAGACGCTCGAATATAAAGGATGGAACTCACAGACGTTAAGATACAATGGATCAATGGCACAGACGCTATGATACAATGGATCAAACGCACAAATGCTATTATAAAATGGATGGAACTCACAGGCGCTTGGACAAAATGAGTGAAACTCACAGCCGATAGAATAAAGTGGATGGTACTAAGAGACCCTCTGATGAAATGGATGGAAATCCTAGAGACTCGGATTAAAATGGACAGAGCTCTTAGACGTCCGGTAAAATGGATTGAACTCAGCATCCTGTCGATTTCATGGTGTTTGTAAATGGCTGTTAATATACTTGGCGTCTTTGTTACCTATAATATTTTATATTGGTGCGTCTTAATATAACTTAATCGGACTTTGCTGTCCCCTGGTTGAAAGCGGCGCGCCTTTCCAAAAGAGAGGTAAAACTAAATAACTATTTCATGGTGTATCTCTCCCGCTCGTACCTCTTCTTGGCATACTCTCAACTCTAATTTTTAGTAGGGTCCTCAACAAAGTGATATGTCTTTTATGTCCAAAATATGTTATTTGTTTTGTTTTTTTAAATTGATAGTTTTTTTCATACTCGTAGTATTATCAGTAACTGTTTGTTCATTCTCTTGTCTTTACATGACGCTCTCCATATTCATATATATCCACATCTCAAAGTCTTAGCCTTTGCCTGTTTGTTCAATATCTATGGTCATATATTAATGTTGAATATATATACTATTTCATAATTTTGAATTTACTTTGTTTGTGATTTCTTTAGATGTTAATAGTCTCTTCGTGTCAAATAATGTAATTTAAGCCTTTCCAATTCTCCATTCGCAACCAGGATAGAAACGGGCAACCGCACCTAATAGTTAATGCAGCTTAGTGAATATATTGTTATCTTCATTCCCGACGGCAAGTTGCTGCCATGGGACCTACCCTTACCTTTTAATTCATTATATATCACTTCTTTTCACATCTTTCATCATTTTAGTATGTTTCCAAGATATTGGTAATAGGTACATGTTGCACGAAGTATCTCTCCGCGTATTTACATATTTAGCACCTGTTCCTCTGCTATTTTGCTAATTATCATGTTTTGTTTTTGAATATTTATATATAGTGCATATTCTCTACTTGATTTATTTACTTCATCGTTTAGTATTTGTAACTCCTGTTCAGGACTGTATCGTCTGGATATTGTAAATTGTTTATCATTTTTCCACTGATCCACGATATTCCTTCTATATATTTTAAATACTTGTGTAAATGTTAAATAGGATGGGTGATAAAATATTTGTATAAATGTTAAATAGAATCGGAAATAAATTATGTGTAGAAATGTTAAATAGGATCGGAAAATAACCAGTATCGGGGATAACGTGACAATCTAAAATATAGGGTTGCGATAATACAGGGCGAATATACGTATGAATGGAAATAGATAAATTAAAGTGACCTTTCCATTATGTGTTGCTGGGACCCGAGAGGGATGCAAAGAATAACGGTTCTGTAATCTGCCATGCAAGTCATAAAAGATGAATAATGAGGCTTTGTGGTGGAATTGGCTGTTCCATCCCATAACGGATCAACGTCAGTAAATTAGTCATGTCGAATATAACAGGCAGAAATGCACACATATCGCGGTCAAGCTATAAAACATGACACAGACGCTTTCTGTTCCCTGTGATATATCATATGCTAATCTGCAGGAGTTTGAGGACGAGGACAAAAGAAAATGAAGAAATGGTTTTCGAGATAATAGCAAGACACAGGCGACAATGTGAAATGTTAAAACACTAACAATACTAACGACGTCCTTTAGCAAGCTAACCCTCAATTATACCAGTTTTTTTTCCGCTGCCACCTCATCAGTGTAACACTACTTACATTTCAAATTTAACTGTATATGAATATATCATGCTCACTTGTTTAATGTTGTGTCACTTATCCTGGCTGTTAGTGATCTGACTTCCGTGTCTGGTGGTTTATTGTGTCATATCCAGATCAGCAGAAATTAACTTATATTACCAATGACTCATGGGTCTTGATTGGTTCTAGATCTTGTGAAAAAGTAATGCGGCGGGCGTGATGCCGACCTCGTCATCCCTATGAGTGTCGTTGATCATAGAAAAAAAAAAGGACTTTGCAACGTATTCGTCAATACGACTCACTAACGCGGAAAAGGTCGCTTACAATTCATATAAGTGACGGAGAGGTACAGGTGTATCGTACTGTCAAACTACCAAGTTCAAATTTCATTGCAGCAGTATGTATCTATCAGAAAGCAATGCATAGAACCAACTGAACGTAATTACCTAGAAATCCATAACACAGATCCTAATAGAATATGCAACTCAGAACAATCCATTTAAAATTCTGCAACTCAAGAAACATTTGAATTAAAATTATCAAATTCAAAATAGAATCTACCAGAGATCATGTCGTTAATTAATTATAATTATTTAGCAAGGAAAAGTATACGTATTTTTCATGTTTACGTATTTGCGACTAATATTTAAAAACATCTAAATAGGACACATAATTTACTGTCTGTAATTTTCTCACCAGTGCTCATTTGGTCTGCAATAGCGTTAAATAAATTTAAATCTCCCGTGTGTGTTTATGAAATCAGGTTTGCACGACTAAATGTAAGTAGTTCTTAAGCTTAACAAACAATTATATGCAAATTTTCTGTGATTTTTAAACGTTAGCACAAGAATAATGTTTGCAGTACAGATGTACTTCACGAGTATGTGATTTCAGGAAATTTTCAAAGAAGTCTAAAAGTCAAGTTCAATAGCAGTGATGGGCATTTAAGACATATTATTTGGCACCATATTTAGAAAGTGCCGAAATTCTGATTTTGCTTCTACCTTTGTTTTTAAACTCATGTAGATTAGCATGGTATAGTACGGAGAGCGGAATGGGTATAGTACGGAGAGCGAAATGGGTATAGTACGGAGACCGGAATGGGTATATTACGGAGAGCGGAATGGGTGTAGTACGGAGAGCGGAATAGGTATAGTACGGAGAGCGGAATAGGTATAGTACGGAGAGCGGAATGGGTATAGTACGGAGAGCGGAATGGGTATAGTACGGAGAGCGAAATGGGTATAGTACGGAGACCGGAATGGGTATATTACGGAGAGCGGAATGGGTGTAGTACGGAGAGCGGAATAGGTATAGTACGGAGAGCGGAATAGGTATAGTACGGAGAGCGGAATGGGTATAGTACGGAGAGCGGAATGGGTATAGTACGGAGAGCGGAATGGGTATAGTACGGAGAGCGGAATGGGTATAGTACGGAGACCGGAATTGGTATAGTACGGAGAGTGGAATGGGTGTAGTACGGAGAGCGGAATGGGTATCGTACGGAGAGCGGAATGAATTGTGCTGCATTAATTCATTGTTTACAGCTCTGTTATGTTGCGATATCTGCGACTTTTGGTCTGGCACGTCCGAGTTAAGCATGACTTCTGTGTAACTTTGAGCTTCAATGTGATCAAATAGCAAACACTACCTCCCATATAATCTTGAAATTACTATTGATTTGTTACACAAAGTGATAAATTTACGATATCATCATCATCAGGTGACATGCCGGCTGACGTAGGCGATCATGGTTCTCCATAGCTATCCACAGTATTATGTATCAAGATCGTTGTTGTTTCCCTGCTGTGTTGGATTGTCTTCTTCTTCTTCTTTCGTTCGCTAAAAATGTCTATATCTGCAGTGTTGTTTCATGTATAAATTGGACAATGTTTTCCATTACTTGTTTTGTACCATAAAATTTAACATTCATAGGTGTATGAGAAGCCAGTATGTGCACCTTAATTTGTCATAGTTTGCATATTCTTTAAGAATATGTTCTGAACTCTGGTTTTCTTGCCCGCATTCCCACTTTGCTGTTGTACCAATTTTAAATTTTGTATACATAAGGCTGTTTAGTCTGTTGTGTCCAGTTCTGAGTCGGCCAGGTTGTTAAACTGTCTAATATTTTCTCACCTTGTCACCCTCTGTCTCTGTTATCTTCAATCCTGCCTGTTGTAACTATGTTCTCCAAACCTGCATGCCTCATGAAGTAGCCAAAAAATGAAGATTGTCTTTTTCTTATATTATTGATTAATGTCCGTTTCGCATTAGACTCTTTCAACACCTCTACATTAGTTGCACTGACAGTCCATGGTATTCTCAACATTATTCTATAGAACCACATCTCTGTTGCCTCTAATTTCCCATTTTCCAGTTTGTTTATTGTCCAAGACTCGCATCCATATATTAGTTTAGGATTTATATAGCATTTCAGAACTCACTCACCTCGAATGACAAGATCATATTACACAATAATCGAGCTGTACTAAGAGACTGTCAACAACTACACAATTATGAATGATAAAATACTACACAATTATGAATGATAAAATACTACACAATTATGAATGATAAAATACTACACAATTATGAATGATAAAATCCTAACATCATAGATAATGTAAGAGATTATACAAACATTCATTATTATATGTGCCACAAGTGTTATTGGGGCATTCAATGATATCAGACGGCATAATCATTAACAATTATATAGACAGAGACTCGTGCCTTTCTCTCGTGCAACTCTGAGAAGCATCGCTAAGAGCTGTACTGTTATTTTTTTTATCTCGTAATGTTCTGTCTAACCTCAGCTAAGAGCAGTCCTATCTAAACATAAATAACCACATTCACACTACCAACTCTTTAACTCCCCTCCTTCTCGTGATCACGTGATAAACAGTTTGGTTAATGTATAGCCCTTACTCTAGACCCGGACCTCGCAGTTAACGAAGCTGTCATGTTCATGCCACCATCTCATCCACTATATCTATCATTGTCGTAGTTTTCTCCCCTATTTCACATTCATCTCCCTTGTCTAAATTCTTCTTATGTGAGCAATCTTACCAAGGCTTTGTTTCTGTAAAACACGTTCTCGATTATTTGACAAACATACAGCTCATTTCATGAAACGACAAACAAAACAAATGGAAAGAAAGTAGAAGGTAAAAATTAAGAAGCAGCTGTACTGTTTGTTAGAAACGTCGACTTTATTTCTATTGAATGCTGGCTAAGAAAAGTAATGAGGATGTGCTAGAAGATGCACATGCACATTAGGAAACTTCAGACTGATGTTCAGAAACATCAGAAAGGGGATGCCCATAAATTCCGGCACAAAATTAGGGATAGGAAAATCTGACAAAGTTTGACAGTTGTTCAGAAGGTGGATGGGGCGAGTCCACGAAAAGTTGACGTCAGCAATGTTATATTTTATACAATTATTATTATTTCAAAAAATATATTGCATGAATTTGAAACAAACAATTAGTGTTTTTGCTTTTACTCCTTTATAACCAACATAAAAATGTGTAAGATTTCCGCCAGGAGCGTGATGTACGTTGTGCCACCGTTATGCGCCATGTAGGCCCAGCACATCCGATTGTAGCATGCTTTGAAATTTTGTGTGAGCTTATCTAGCCTGTGAAAGCCTTCCTAGCTGTCGCCAGGCGGAAAATGTGAATCGACTTTACGCCGAGACGTTTTGTCATTCACGTCTATCTTACACGAGGTGTTCCGCAGCCAGTGAACTTTGTCTCGTGTAATTAGACGTATTGTGCCTTTGCGCATCGGGTACCGCTGAATCCTCATTCACTACTCTGGTTCCGGTTTAGGAAGAACTCGACAGAAGAGTTGGGCCCAGGTTCATTCGCCTTCTTAGCCGAGGTGGCATTCACCGACGTCGTGAACTATAAGTCTAAGACTATACATTTATTTAGGAGAATTGGAGACTAGATGCTTGTTCTCAATTTGAAAAAAAACTTGTCTAATTATACGTATTGTGCCTGTGCTCATCGGGTACTGAACCTTTTCTGTCCGTGAGCATGATTCCGGTATAGAAAGCTCGACCGTAGATTTTGACCAGGGCTCGTTTACCTTCTTAACCGAGTGCCCAAGACTAAGTCTCTAACCACATTTCGGAGCACCGGCCACTGGGGACTAGGAGCTTGTTCTCGAGCTGAATAATACTTTAGTTCCGATTTCCATGCATCGTTTCACCATTTTACTTGCACTTGGAGCTGTAGTTTCTCGTTGTACTTCTGGTGAATATCTAGATACCTGTGGTTCGGGTACTTCAAGAAATGTATTTTTTTTTAAATAATTCATTTACAATCGTTCTCAATTGACAGGCACAATCTTTCGTATAATATTAGCAGGAGATTGTGAATACTTGCTCAATGGCGGCTAGGTATATGGTGCGTGGTGATAGTCAAGTTTTGTGGTTAGTAACATATTCTCTCCAGAACTCTGTCTTCCCAGTGAATTCCCTGAACCTATCTCTGTTTTGGGTCATGTTTCTTGCATTTTCCAACGACATATTCATGTTATCTTTAATTTCGTCAGTCCATCTTCTTCTTCGTTTGCCCTTGGTCTGTCTTTCTGTGATGACCATGTTACCGGGTTGAAATCCATCTGCGTGATATTATGCATCCATGCCATTTCGAAAGCAATGGTAAAATACTGTACGTAAATACTGCCAGGAAAGTCGCTACAACCCAAAATATGCCTTTGATTATATCAACATTGAATAGGATATGCTACCAATTGTTGCTATCTTTAATGGTGAATACACAGTGCTACAGTTCAGATGCGCCATAACGACACTTGATGATGATAATAATTAATATCAAACTCACAGAGCAGTTTCGTCGAGTTCCTTGACAATACAGCCCTGTGGACTCATTGGAAATCATATTTCTTAAGTGACTCTATTTGACTTTTCCCATGGCTTTCATTGCTCACTTTGCTTATTATTTGTGTCGACAACCAAAGAAAATTACGGAAAAAGTAACAAAGGGTCACTTTAGTAGGATGGTTAACGGTGAATCCACAGTTCTGTATTGTCAAGGGACACATTTCGTACGTTTTTTCATCGCATATCGTTAGTGTATATAACAAGAAAATAGTTTGTCTCTGAGGATTTCATTATGAAATATCATTCACAGACTTTATAATCATATTTTTCAATTCAGCTTTTGAAATATGAGATTCTAGCGCCAGACAAGAAACATTTGAAAACCGCTTTTCATGATGCATCTAAATCGTAAGACGTAAAGATTTTCTTGGATAAAATTATGCCAATGGCATATCTAAACATTAAGGGGGAAAATTATGACAATAGCATATCTAAACATTAAGGGGGAAAACACACACACAGTCTGAGTTTTACGAAAGTTTGAATTGCTAGAACATGGCTGCATTTAACTATTTATTTTATTTTTTGTGGGGACGGGGTTATATTCTTTTTTTACTTCTTTCTCCATACATGTTACACTCTTTTGTTAGGTAACGGGAGTTTAAACCCTTATATTCCCTTATATACGACTAATACTACTACTATTTCTACTGTTACTATTACTACTGCTGCGACTACTATTACTACTACCACTGCTAATACTACTACTATTACTACTACTGTCGCTACTACCATTACTATCGTTACTATTACAATTGCTACTAACATCATTAAATCAATAACAATTACTATTATTGTTATTACTTCTACTACTTCTACTTTTACT
Organism: Meghimatium bilineatum; assembly: GCA_034231615.1. Taxonomy (NCBI): domain Eukaryota; kingdom Metazoa; phylum Mollusca; class Gastropoda; order Stylommatophora; family Philomycidae; genus Meghimatium; species Meghimatium bilineatum. The sequence continues at coordinate 32,271,900 of CM067299.1, read as the reverse complement.
ATTGTTACTACTACTTCTACTGTTAGTACTATTACAACAACAACTACTGCTACTATTACTACTACTACAACTTTTACTATTAGTACAATTATTGCTACCACTACTACGACTAATAATACAACAACTACTACTGCTACTATTATAATTGCAACAACAACTACTATTACTACTTCTGCTGTTATTACTACTAATAATATTACTACAATTAATGCTGCCACTACTACTTCTACTGATGCTACGACTATTACTATTACTAGTAAGCTGCTGCTACTACTACTACTACTACTACTACTAGTAATAGTAGTAGTAGTACTACGACTGTTACTACTACTTCTGATGCTACTATTATTGCTACTGTTTTTACTACATGTACTATTTCTATTTCTAGTATTGCTACTACTACTACTGTTACCATTACTACTACTGTTACCATTACTACTACTGTAAATGCATCTACTATTACTACTACTACTACTACTACTACTACTACTACTACTGCTACAACTGGTACTTCTACTACTGGTGCTGTTGCTTCTATTATCGCTGCTTCCACTACAATTACTGCTACAGCTACTACTACTACTACTACTACTACTACTACTACTATTGCTACTACTACTACTACTGCTGCTACTACTACTGCTATTACTACTACAATTACCACTACTACTGGTGATAATACTGCTACTATTGCTACCACTGTCACTATTACCACTACTACTGCTGCTGATGCTATTAGCATTACTATTACTGATACAATTACAACTATACAGTTATTACAATTACAGATACTATAATATATGAACTAATGCTATAACTATTTTTAATAAAAGGTAATACTGCTGTGGAACAACAATAGCACTTCTTACGTAGAACACATGTTTTTGAAGTTTTCACTAGAACACAACTTTCGGACTATCATAATGATAGTCCGTTTGTTGTATGCATGCAACACTGTATGTATAGTATATATATATATATATATATATATATATATATATATATATATATATATATATATATATATATATATATATATATATATATATATATATATATATATATATAAAGTGACATATTCTTTCCAGAACGTTGTCTTCGCCGTGGATACTCTGAACACCTCTCTGTTCCGGACAAGCAGGTCTACATTGGCCAAAGACATGTGCATACAATATATTGCATAGTATATTGTCCATTAATCAGAAACATAGACACCTTACTCAATCCACAAACAGGTGTTAGAAACATGTTTCATATGTCATGTCTCTGCAAAATAGTGGAAATCAGATGTCAGTGCAACATTGCTAACACGGAAGTCTTGCAGCGCGCTAAGATTATCATCTTTCTACTCTAAGAAATAGACGTTTACATCTTTATCTTCTAGAGGTTTCCTGCTCTTCCGGTAATATACAGAGTAGTAACTAAAAAAATGAACTTCGATCGGTTTACCGGTAGAAGGTGTCTGCTAACATGTTTTATAGTTTTGAAAGAGATGAGACGCCAAAACGGCTTGACCAAGTTAACGAAAACGATCGCAACCCAAGAAAATTTTATTAAGTGAGCTTTCATTGGGTGAGAGTTCCTGACACATCCGATTTCAGCATGTCGTCTGGTGAAAAAGGAAGATCAAAACCGAAAGTAGTAGCAGCAGTAGCAATTGTGGTAGAACTTAAATAGAGCAGAGCAGCATATAATCAAACTGAGCAAATACAAACAAGTCAAAATATTTCGACTGAGATCGAAACACTCTCGTTTGAAGTCTAAGATCTTAAGGTACACTTACACGAAACCGAAAGCAGCGACTCTGTAGCAAGCATTGGCAGAACAACAGTACAGGCAGCATGTCACATACAATAGAAGTATCCTAACTTCGTTATTTACAAAGCAACGTGTAACACACAAAAGCATCTATGCAAATAAAATTGTAGTGAGCTTACAGCAACATAAAACAATATTGCCCAATGCATGACCATTATCGGGCTAGAGGCATAGTACATGATCGTAGAAGTTGTGTAGTAGCAGTATAGATGCGTCATCAATTATTGTGTAGTATCATGAACCAATAATCAAAACTTCATTACAGTACCAATATTGGAATAAAGTGATTACAGAAGTACTATTACTGCTACAGCAATAGATATTGCTACTATTCTTACTCTAAATGTGTACTAAAGAGCAGAGTTAATCCACTTCTAAATAAAGAACATTTCGAATAGGGATATGCAATATACGACGACCCGCTAAGCCATTTTAGTGGCCTGCAAACCATTTTTAATTATCGGTCCGGCCTTTTTAAGTGGCCTGCCGAAAAATTGTTAATGACTGGCCAATCACTGCCACGCATGGTCACAGTGTCAACAGGTACATCAATGAATCGATCTGACATTGAGGGGCATTGCAGCTAAGATGTTCAAAGTGTGGACCATTGTCGCTCTCAAGATTGTGGGATGTTGATGAAAACATTGGAAAGCCAAGTAACATAATAGATAATAGATAAGACATAATAAATAGACATAATAAATAGACATAATAAATAGACATAATAAATAGACATAATAAATAAGACATAATAAATAGACATAATAAATAGACATAATAAATAGATATAATAAATAGACATAATAAATAGACATAATAAATAGACATAATGAATAGACATAATAAATAGACATAATAAATAGACATAATAAATAGACATAATAGATAGACATAATAAATAGACATAATAAATAGACATAATAAATAGACATAATAGATAAGACATAATAGATAAGACATAATAAATAGACATAATAAATAGACATAATAAATAGACATAATAAATAGACATAATAAATAGACATAATAAATAGACATAATAAATAGACAAAGAGACTTGTAATATTCAGCATCGAACAGGAACTGTGAGCAGCTAAATTCTGATGGATTATTTAAAACTAGGATCGGAGTAGCTATGGACGTGCCCGGTGTTCGCTGGTGATAGCATATTCCGATAATTTATAACTAATGAGTACTTGAAACTTTCAGGATAACGAACATCAATAATGTATGATTCCTATGTGTGAATCAATACCTCTCCAGAATAATCATGCAAGTTGATCCAGATAACATCATTTATCTTGATTGATGCGACTGATGGTTGGTCTCTGTGTAAACTGTGTACTGTAAGTTTACATGGAATACAGCTCTGTGTATTCCATGCCAATGATAAGAATGGAATAGTCGAATCCATCAAACATTAAGTGATTCTGTTTGGGATCTAACTATTTTGGAAAATGGTTTGGTTTAAATGGATAATAATAGAAGTATTTGGGAATTTATCTTTTCCTTTGGTAGAAAGGTGGGTGTGGATAGTATTGTTTGAGCAAGCATTCCTGGTTTAACTTGAACAATTGTTAAGAATACAATCTTTATAAATACAAGACATACGATCATAAATTTGTTTGTTATGAAGTCATGTTCTCCGGAGTGTTGCCGGAACTCGAAAGGATAACGAAGAATTGTGACAATGTTATCTGCAATGCATGTCGTAAGAGGCGACATAGGTGATTATGGGATATAGTTCGTTGTTCTGTATGAGAGAGGACCAAAGTGACACAGAAGCCATGCTGAAATGGAATGTGCCAGGTCGAAAGGCGCATATATTGCATCCAAGTTGTAAACCGTGGCACATCGCATTCAGTTCTCCTGACAATATCCTGCCGATCTGCAGGAGTTTGAGATGGACATAGAAAAAGAAGTAAAAGATGCATCATATTAAGCTGTGTTATGTTATGTTCTCCAGGGCCATAGGCGGCGCAAAGGGTAGAAACCATAGCTTTCCATTTCTGTCTTTGTGTTGCTAGGTCTTTCAATTTTTGCGTGCTGTATAGGTTCATTGACATGCCTTCTCTATTAGTTCTTCGTAGAGTTTCTCTAGGTCTCCCTCTTCTTCTTACTCCGGGTGGCACCCAATATAGTGACTGATGGATAATTCTTAGAGCATTCTGAGAACATGGCCAATGTAATGCTAACGTCATTGTCTAATGAAGGAAGATATATGGGTTTGTTTGCTTTCCTCTCTTATAGTAGCGTTAGATTTAAAGTCACTCCACTTAACATTCAGAATGGTACGTAAGCATTTGTTTTCAAAGGAGTCTAGTCTCTTATCTGTGGCTTTTGTGACTTTCCAACTTTCACATCCATATGATAGAATAGGTATACTGTTGGAGTTAGACAACATGGGTTTTGTGGTGTTTCTTAGTGTGTTTGACGTCCAGCGTAGTTTATTGAAAGCATCCGTTGCAAGGGCAAAACGGTGTAAAATTATCATATTAAGTACATTCTTAACATTTATAAGACAACTTCTGATCAGGATTTCAATTTGGTATAATTAAAATAACAAAGTAAAATATTACCGCCAACCTAGCTTCTGCCACACCAATCTACTTAAGTCTTCTTTTCAAACACTCCCGGTTGCACGACGAATAAGAATGCCAAAAGTGGAGCTCGGAAAAGCTAGAATTACCCAAGGGCTCCAGTGTGACTGACATTTCGTTCGGCCCTTGCCAGATCGATTACCTACCTTTTTTGGGAGATGTCCAAAATCGAGACATCTTGCAAAACAGGTTTATTTTCACTTTGTTCTACTGACGTTTCGGTAGTTTTCTTTCTTCCTTTTTTATATTTTATACAACGTGTCCACTATTTACTGCGGTTCTTTAAGTGATCCGCATTCAATATGGTTTGTATTATAGTCCCTGGCATGTATTGGATCATACTTCACTGAAACAATCTGGTTGTGTATTATAGTCCCTGGCATGTATTGGATCATACTTCACTGAAACAATCTGGTTGTGTATTATAGTCCCTGGCATGTATTGGATCATACTTCACTGAAACAATATTGTTTGTATTATAGTCCCTGGCATGTATTGGATCATACTTCACTGAAACAATATGGTTTGTATTATAGTCCCTGGCATGTATTGGATCATACTTCACTGAAACAATCTGGTTGTGTATTATAGTTCCAGGCATGTATTAGATCATACTTCACTGAAACAATCTGGTTGTGTATTATAGTTCCAGGCATGTATTAGATCATACTTCACTGAAACAATCTGGTTGTGTATTATAGTTCCAGGCATGTATTAGATCATACTTCACTGAAACAATCTGGTTGTGTATTATAGTTCCAGGCATGTATTAGATCATACTTCACTGAAACAAAGACACTAGGTTTGATTGTGACAGAAAGAAATGTTTGAGAGATATGTCATTTGTTCTTAATTTCGACGTCTTTACAAATATATTTATTGATTGAAAGCAAAGTTTGAACAAATGGGCAAGAGTTCACGTCAACATCGAGATATGGGTAAAATAAGTGCAAGCAGCCAATACAATATTTAATACGTCTTATTTATTGTTTATTATACTAAGACAAGAGACAGGGGACGTTGGAGATCCGATGCAGCCAACCTTCGTTTCGGAGACAGCACTTAATGATGATGATTTGTTGGTTTGATGTAACAAAAACAGGGGGGGGGGGGTTATAAGGCGTTGGGGATAGTCTTCATAATTGTACTCGAGTTTCCCATATGTACTCCATCACTTTAAAAAAAAAAAGAGGGACACGACGATGGCCGAGAGTGAATTATACTCACTATTCGATGTGAGTTATACTCACTATTCGATGGTGAGTTATACCACAACTAGGTTCAAGTCACGACCTGTGGACTGATAACCTGGAAGACCGGTTGTGATTAAAGTCGTACATTTAATTGGTCGACCATGGATTTTTATGAAAATGAATACGGTCTTTTGCCCTTTTATTTGCCTCTTCCGCTGTTATATTTCCGAGTGTCTCTAATACACTATCTATCCACCTTTTACGAGGTCGATTGTTTTCGTATCGTTTGTAAGTGTTTTTTGGATAATACTTTGCACTTTCTGTCTGGTTATGTGGCCGAACCATTTAACTTGTTGTTTCTGGGTGTATTCTATTGTTGACTTGATCCCTAATTGTTTCCTTAGTTCTTCATTCCTGATTTTGTCTCTCAAGCTAACTTCAATCATACGTCTCACACATTTCATTTCAGTGGTGTTAATCTTAAGTATTTTTCTAGAATCTAATGTCCAAGTTTGACACTGATAACACAACGTTGGTTTAAAAAAATGGTGTTGAATAGTGATTTCTTTGTTTCTAGTGCAATATCTTTGTTTCTTAGTAAAGGTGTTAATTGACCAATGACCTTACTGGCCTTATTACATCTTGCGTTTATTTCTGCTTCTTGTTTGTTGTCATATCTCAATGTGCTGCCCAGATATTTGAATGCATCTACTTGTTTTAGTAGTTTATTGTTTATCTGTATGTTGATGGTCTCCTTTTCTCTTGCAATATTCATTACTTCTGTTTTGTCTATGTTGATTTCATTCCAAATTGCTTGCTCGTCTATAATGCTTAGGTGGTCTTGCAGGTTTTTAATGCTGTTGTGGAATAAAACCTGGTAATCTGCAAAATGCAGTTCATTTGCTTCATTAGAATTTGCTGTTTTGTTTATATGATCCATGTATGTAATAAAAAGTAGTGGGGACAATATACATCCCTGTTTTACTCCTGTACAAAATCTTCTGTGTAGTCTGCTGCTGTTCTTACAGTGCAGCTGATGTTGTTATAGAGACTTCTACAAACGTTAATTAAATGTTGGTGTACTCCATAAATTTTTAATGTTTCCCATAGTTTTTCTCTGTTTACTCGGTCAAATGCTTTCTCTTGATCTATGAAGGATATGTATAAGTTTTGGTTGTACTATTGACTTCTCTGCCAATTGTTTCAGAATACATTTTGTATCAGTACAGCCTCTGTTTCTTCTAAAACTCATTTGTGTATTACTAAGCTGTTGTTCTATTACAGGTCTAGTCTTTTCTCTACTATTTTTGCATATAGTTTTCCTGTATGGTTTAACAAGGAAATTCCCCTGTACTGGTTAGGCTCTTTTGCTGCCTTTCCTTTTCCATATTGATACTATGATAGCTTTTCTCCAGTCTGTTGGTGTCTTCTGTTGTCTCCACGCTGTGTTAAAAATTCTGTGTAGTCAACATAATCCTGTTTTTCCTGCTGCTCTTAAATTTTCTAGTGGTATGTTATCTATCCCTGGAGCTTTGTTATTTTTTGCCTTTTTAATACCTCAGCAATTTCCTCTACGAGAATATTTGGCTCTTGTTCATTATAACTCTTTATGGTTTCTTTTGCTGTATTATTGCTTGGTGTTGTATTTAGTAACTCAGAAAAGTATTCTTTCCATCTTTTTAATGTTCTTTGCTTATTCCGTAGCTTCACGTAATAATATTCAGGGATTTACGAAAAAATACTTTGTAAACTTCTTCATCATCGGCGTTCATTTTCAAACTCCTGCAGATTAGCAGGATGTAGTCCGGAGAACGGAATGCGTTGTGTCATGGTTTACAGTATTGCTGCGATATCTACGCCTTTCGGCCTGACACATCCGACTTCAGCATGGCTTTGGGTCACTGACCCTATATGGGATGGGACAGCCAACTCCATCCCATAACCTCCTTAGTCGCCTTTTACGACATGCATGGAAGGTAAACAGTGTTGCTATTCTTTGCTCCCCTTTCGGACCCCGACAAAACACGGGCGTACTTTGTAAACAAGACGAGCTGAATTCGAATCCGCGACGTCTTGAGTCCAAGATTAGACAGCTCAGCCTCTACGCTAGGACGTGTTTGATGTAAAGATGCAGGGATAACTTGTAAAAAATATATGCCTACAGCAAGAGTTTTTTAAAGAGTTCCTTTGAGATATTTGCAAAACATGATTGGATATCTATTGTTCTCCTTATTCCCGTGCAACTAGAATAAGTCTGTAAGGATGTCGGAAATGTGGTACAACACATTTCAGGTGAGGTCAAGTTTCAAGGAAGACAGGTAAGCCGATACCACTGAATGTCTCTACCAATAACTGGTGCACAACAGGAAAACTTCCAAGTATGTCTTTGTTAGAAGTGAAGTGTTAGGGCGGGGGCGATGTACGGTACAAAATAGGGGCGTGGGGAATTTCGTAGAAATGATTGGCCACAATTTATAACATTGGCAGAGAAAGAGATAGGAACAAGATATGAGAAGAAAGACTGTAAAAAGAGATAGGTAGAGAAAGATGTGTGAGAGAGAGATGAGGAGGAGGGAAAGATGTTATAAAGAGAAAGAGATGCGGAAAGAAATGTGTTAAAAAGAGATGAGAAGAGAAAGATGGTAGAGAGATGGCGATCGATAACGACTGTAGAGAGAGATGGGAAGAGAAATAGAAAGATCGCAGGAATGGGGTGAGTTATAACAAAATGACAGAGAGAGATGGGAAGAAAAGAGAAAGATGGTGAGAGAAAGAAAAAAGGCTGTACATATAGATATGGAGATAAAGATAAGGAATATAGAGAGATGGTAAGAAAAAGAGAAAGGTTGTAGGGAGAGATGGGAGAGAAAGATGGTAGAGAGAAATGAGGAGAAAAGTAGAAAGATGGTAGAGGGAAATGTGAAACAAAAATATTGTAGAGATGGGAAGAGAAAGATGGTTGAGAGAGATGGGGAGAAAAAAAAGTAGAGAGATGATGAGAGAAAGAAAAAGGTTGTAAAGAGAGATGGGGGAGAGAAAGAGAAAGATGGTAGAGAGATGTAGGAGAGAAAGATAATAGGGAAAGGGACAAAGAAAAAGAGGGTAGTAAGAGACGGGGGGAGAAAAGAAATAGATGGAGATATATGAAGATAGAAAAATGAGTCATCGACATAAAAGAAAGATTTGGTGGGTAGAAATAGAAGAGCTAGAACAGGACGGAAAAAATATTTTTTTAAAATATTATTAGAGAAATATTGAGGAAGAATGAGAATAGAGAATTATAAATAGATGAAGGAAGAATGAGACAAGAGGGAGAGAATTATAAATAGATGAAGGAAGAATGAGACGAGATGGAGAGAATTATAAATAGATGAAGGAAGAATGAGAAGAGAGGGAGAGAATTATAAATAGATGAAGGAAGAATGAGACGAGAGGGATAGAATTATAAATAGATGAAGGAAGAATGAGACGAGAGGGAGAGAATTATAAATAGATGAAGGAAGAATGAGAAGAGAGGGTATAATTATAAATAGATGAAGGAAGAATGAGACGAGAGGGTATAATTATAAATAGATGAAGGAAGAATGAGAGGAGAAGGTATAATTATAAATAGATGAAGGACGAATGAGAAGAGAGGGTATAATTATAAATAGATGAATGAAGAATGAGAAGAGAGGGTATAATTATAAATAGATGTAGGAAGAATGAGACGAGAGGGTATAATTATAAATAGATGAAGGAAGAATGAGAGGAGAAGGTATAATTATAAATAGATGAAGGAAGAATGAGACGAGAGGGAGAGAATTGAAAATAGATGAAGGAAGAATGAGACGAGAGGGAGAGAATTGAAAATAGATGAAGGAAGAATGAGACGAGAGGGAGAGAATTATAAATAGATGAAGGAAGAATGAGAAGAGACGAATAAAATTATAAATAGATGAAGAAAGAATGAGACAAGAGGGAGAAAATTATAAATAGATGAAGGAAGAATGAGAAGTATAAATTGGTCAAGAATGAGAATAGAGAGCAGGATAAATAGATGAAGGAAACATGAAAAGAAATGGGAGATGGAAATTTAAAATTGAATTGGAAAAGAAAATGAAAAATGGTAAGAGGAGGGATATGGAAGATAGAACAATTAGAAAGAAAAGAGAAAAATACAGATAACTGGGTAAAAGACATGGTCAAATAAGCAAAAGAGAAATACGAGAAATATGAAGAAAAGAGTTAAAAGTGAATGCTATAGCCGAAGTCGGATGTGTAAAGCAATCCGCGCAAATAGTATGTTGCTCCAGCGCATTTCCGTTCTCTGAATTGAACATGCTGAATCATACTGAAAATTAGGACCATTGTTCATCTATAAGTGAGATCCAGAGGGAGTTTGAGAATGAATACTGATGTAGAGAGGAGAATGAGAGAAGAGGAAAAAGAATTGGAAGAAAGAACAAATGTAAATGAAAATTAAGCAAGAATGAAAGGGGGAGAGAGAGAGAGAGAGAGAGAGAGAGAGAGAGAGAGAAACATGGAGGAACAATGTAGATCAGTGAATCCCAAAGGTTTTTCCTCGTAGACCCCTTGCTAGTTTTGTTGTTTTTCATAACCTGCTTAATATTGAATTTTCCTAAACAGGTTAACTTCAAATATGTTTTTTGACAGCTGGCACAGTGCTGCTCACTCTGATTAGGTTTGTTTTAAATAGAGTGGACATTTGTAAACAAAAATAGAAGACACAATTTTTATTCATACCTTTATTAATAAATAATGCATCTCGTGAATCCCCCATTTTTATTTTCGTTGACATGGACCCCCTGCAAGTCGAAATCGACCCTTGGGGTCCATATAGACCACTTTGGGAATCTATGATGTAGATGATAGAAAAGAGGAAAAACAACGTAGATGAAAGAGGAGAGAGGGAAAATGGAGAAACAGTGTACGTGATCATGAGGAAGAGAAGTTGGAGAAACAATGTAGATGAAAGATGGGAAAATAAAATTGGAGGAAAAATGTAGATGAAAAAGTGGGAGAACATTTTAGGGACAATGTATATGAATGAATGGGAGAGAAAATTGTGGAACAATTTAGATGAAAGTGTGGGAGAGAAAAATTGAGGAACAATGTAGATGAAAGAGTGAGAAAGAGTAAATTTAAGGAACAATGTAGATGAAAGAATGGAGAGAAAAATGGAGGAACAATGTAGATGAAAGAGTGGGAGAGTAAAATTCAGTAACAATGTAGATGAAAGAGTGGAAAGAAAATTGAGAAACAATGTAGGAGGAGAGGAGAAAGAAAGATTACATTCAGGAAGCAACCATTAACCCAATATTTTTTGTCTGTATTTGTTTTTTATGCAATATAAATGAATACAGTAGTTTACCATAGCTTTCTGAAAGGTCCAGATGCACAATTCCCTGATTTGGGATTTGAACTAACTACTTTTGCTATCACAGACGGGCTCTTTACCCCACAGATCCGGATGCCCAAAAACTACGTCAATAATTTTGCTCATTTTGTGCACAACTTGTTTCACTGAAATTTTCTTTTACATTCAAACAATTGTATTGGTTTTTGAAATATCGTATTTATGAACTATTGACAAACAATTTTATTGCTCTATAAATTACAGTATTTTTGAAATTAACTATTGACAAACAATTTTATTGCTCTATAAATTACAGTATTTGTGAAGTCAACTATTGTTAAACAATTTTATTGGTCTATAAAATACAGTATTTCTCTTTGAATCAAAAATTGTACTGTCTATATATGTTATCCATGTTTACAAGATACCTATCGGCCCTTGTATAACTAATACGGATATTAAATGTTATATGTTTGTTGTTACTGAGGATATTTCAATACCTGTACGGGATGTTTGTTGTTGTTGTAATAGTCCTTGTCTTGATTGGTCTGTTCTGGTGACTTTGAGTGCACGCTTTGAATGTCTTGATGAAATCGCATCTTTTATTGGAGATGCGGTTAGTCAAGTACGGAAGAACGCGTGTTCAATAGTTGCTAGGCGATTTGGTGCCGTTGAACGGACTGGTTCTATTCCCGTTAGTCTCAAGTATTTGTGAAGTCAACTATTGTTAAACAATTTTATTGGTCTATAAAATACAGTATTTGTGGAGTGCGACATCAGGTAGCACACGTTAAGTCGTACCTTAAAGTGACAGAATACAACCATCACCCATTACACCATCGTCTAGATGAGTCAAAGGGAAAACGTATTAAGCGTGGCAGATCATGGATGGCAGAGGCTGAAGACACACTGCGAATAGTATGTGAATTGGAAGAAATAGGAAAGGGCAGTGAATGGGTGGAGGTAGACACGGAGTAGAAATCACTGACTCAAGTAATAATACAACTAGATAAAGCGTGTCGAAAATGGACGGCAGTCAGGGCTCAGGATGCAGTGCAAGAACTCGCCCAACTACACTCGAAACCACAAGACATAATTATATACACAGATGGATCTGTTAGCAGAAACACAAATAAAAGCGGTTGGGGTTTTGTTGCCTACAGAAATGGCGTGAAGTTGGTTGAGAAATCTTCAGCATATTCTACTGTCACATCGAGCATGAGGATGGAGATAGAGGGAGTTACAGCAGCTCTTAATTGGTTGATAACTGATACATCAACACACTCGGTAATACTCACAGACTCTCAAAGCATGTTGCGCAAGATAGAAAAGTTCATGCTAAGAAAAGAATGGTGGGACTTATTGAACAACTCAGTTGTCCAAAGCATTACATGGATATTCTGCCCTGGTCATGCTGGGGTCAGAGGAAACGAGAGAGCCGAATTACTGGCAGGCAATGCTGCGATAGTCGGCACATTGCTGAGAAGAGATCAAGCAGATTTAATAAAGGCAGTAATAAATTCATTTCAAGATGCAGATGATGTCAATGAGGTTGAGAACGTACACATACAGAGAATGTTAGAAATGGGAGTATTCAGAGGTGAGGGGAGGAAAAGTAAATTTTTTGGAAAGTCCCGAAGATCACACAATCAACACCTGAACGGAACTATGAGTCTACATACACTGGGATGGCTGCTGAAGCGGAGGGCGGAGCACTTATGGGAATGTCCCGCGTGCTGTGAAGCCAGTTTCTAATCAAGAATCGAGAATCAAGAAACTGTCAAACGTTTTCAGGACACCCGTCACCCCAATTATTGCTGTAGTTTATGGACAACCCCGATATATTTAAAAACTATTTAGGAATGTCAGGCGTGACAGAAACTTTATTTCACTGTATCTGATGTATTTAGATGTCAGGATACTCAGCATGATCTGTTTTCTAATACAGCTCACAAGTCGAAGATGTATGAGGTACATGAGTTCACTCAGTAAGGGGATGTCCATATAGATAGATAGAACATTAACTCTCCCTTTCTATTCTGTTATGAGAACAGTAACTCACTTTTAAATTAAATTATAATTTTTTAATTATGTCATGAGAATATTAACTCTATCCTTAACTATGTAATGGGAACGTTAACTCTCCCTTTAATTATATAGTGAGAACATTAACTCACTTTTTAAATTATGTGATGAGAACATTTATTTAAACTTTGAATTATGTCATTAAAACATTAATTCGCTCTTTGAATTATGTCATGAGAACATTAACTCTTTCTCTGAATTATTCCATGAGAACATTAACTCTATGATTTGTGTCATAATCATTATTTACTCTTTAAATTATTTCATGAGAACATTAACTATGTCTCTGAGTAATGTGATGAGAACATTATCTCGTTTTTGAATTATGTCATGAGCACATTAACTCTTTCTCTGAATTAAGTCATGAGAACATTCTCACTCTTTGAATTATGTCATGAGCACATTAACTCTTTCTCTGAATTAAGTCATGAGAACATTCTCACTCTTTGAATTATGTCATGAGAACATTAACTCACTCTTTGAATTATGTCATGAGAACATTAACTCTGAAGGTCGTAAAGGTAATGCGAACTCTTAGCTTTCATAATGTAAGACGTAAGAACGTCAGAAGATGGCGTCTGGCTTCTACCTTCCCCTTATCTTGACTGATGGATCTAAATGAGATGCTATTCCTGTTTGGCAGTGGTGCCACGACTAGGAGTGCCAATATTTCGTTCTCTCGTTTAGGATTTACTTCCAGCCGCTGCGACGATAGATTTAATTGTATGCCAGAAAACGCGTGAGGGAGGAAAAACGAAAGTCACCAGACCTGGGAAATGGAGATGACCTGATAGAGGTTAGAAACAGCAGCCAGAGTGGCTGACAAACAGTGAGTGAGACAGGAAAACTGGTGCTACCGTATATCAGCAGAGCAGATGGCTAGATAGAAAATATTGGCGTGGAAGAAACATACAAACAGTGGGACAGTCAGGACCACTGAAGTTTGTTGATTTATTTTCCTTTTAAAAAGATAGCAAAACAGAGACCGGAGTGAAGATATGAAAGGGGAAAATGTTAATGAAAGAAAAAAATATAACGCTCACTCGATGGAAAGGAATAAGAGAATTGATGATACTGCTAATTATAATCCATCATCATCATGGGCCGTGTAGTTTGGTGAGGACGATCGTCGATGTCTGTAACCTCTGTAATGTCTGTTTCGTGTAGCATAAACTCATTAACATTTCGACTCTTCGTCGAAACTTGATTTCAATTTATCCAATCTCTTCTCTTCCCATTTCGCCCTCTTCTCCTTTTAGTGGCACATTTTAACAGTTTTCAAGTTATATTTCAAACTGTCTCATGGCGGGACCAATATTTGTGGAATGTTCTTATGTTCTTTTTTTCCGATTATGTTAAGTAAATTATATTTAGTAACTCTCTCTCTCTCTCTCTCTCTCTCTCTCTCTGTCAGACTTTTAATGACACCCTCTTTCTCTATCATAGCCTTCTCATTAATTTTAATATCTGTTCATAAGATTCTCAATATTCCTCTGTATAATCACATTTAATTGACTTTCAATGTTGTTATTGTTTGATTGCTTATTGTTCATGAGTACTTTCCAAACAGTAGAAGCTAATTAATAAAATAATTCAATCTCAATTTCTATTGATAAAAAAATGATGCACAACTATTCATAAAAACATACTGTATTTCAACTATATTATAATGTGTTTCAAAATATTCTTACAGTGAATTTAATATTTCAATAACCAGTGCTCGCAATAACGTGGATTTTTTCCTGTTATCGTATATTTAATGTTCCAATTAATTTCTATATATTTATCTATCTATTCGTTAAACCCTATGTTGCCTTTGAGCGCCAGGGGTAGAAGAGTTTTCTGGAGATAGCTCTTGTATGTGCTGAGTATATTGTGGAATTTGTCGCCTCGTTTATTACGGTGGTCCGGTTTATTTCGTTTTTGTAGTCGGCCTCTAAGGCTATCTTCACTGTATCTGTGTAGCATAGCTTGCTGGGATATGTTATATGATGGTAGTCTGCTGATGTGTGCACACCATTTAATCTGTTATCTTTTAATATGTTCCAAGATTGGGGTGGTGCCAGTTCTTTGTCTAATGTCCTCTCACTCTGTCTCTTAGCGATATTCCCACGAATGGGCATAAGCATGCCATTTCAGCTGTCACAAGTTTACTTTTGTCTTGTGATGTCGTTGTCCATGTTTGACATTGGCAGCACAACTTTGGCATAAATAAGCGTTTTGAATAGAGTTATTCTCGTGTTAAAATCTACATTTTTGAATCTGAATATTGGTGTTATTTGCCTAAAGGCTTGGTATGCTTTACTACATCTACTGTGTATTTCTTTGTTGCTCTTGCCGTCTGTTGTTATATTGTTTCCTAGGTATATGAATTCTGTCACTTGTTTAAGTCTGTTGTTTTCAATATATATATTAGTGTTCCTTTCTGTACTTCCTATGTTCATTACTTCGGTAATTTCTATATTTATTTTCATGTTAAAGGATTGAAATTTTTTATGTAATCTATCTATTTGTCTTTGTCCTTCTGGTGATGCTACTATTCATTTCATCCTTCAGGTTGTTTTCTTCCATTGTCTTTGCTACTTTGCATATGTGATCTATATATGTTATGAACAATAAGGGGATAGTACTCATCCCTGCCTCACTCCCGAGTGAATTTTGAAATTATCTGATGTACCAGCGCTCCTTCTTACTGCGCATTGAATATTAGAATATATGCTCTGACAAAGGCTTATCAGATGTCTGGGAACTCCACATGTCTGTAGTGTTATCCATCTCTCCACTCTGTCAGAGGCTTTCTCTTAGTCCAGGAAAGCCAAATATGTCTTAGTTATGTTCTATCGCTCTTTCTGAAAGTTGTTTGAGGGCGAAGAATGCAACTGTACATCTTTTATTTTTCCGAAAGCCCATTTGTGTGTTGTGGTTCTATCTATGCGCACATCCTTCTCTCTAGTATCTTGCTAAAGATTTTTCCTATTTGACTTAAGAGTGATATGCCTCTACACGTAGTGCAGTCTCTCTTACTGTCTTTTTTCTTCCAGGTCAGAACTTCACCACTGTACTCCACTCCTGTGGTGTCTTTTGTGTCTTCCATATCACATTTATACAGTCTGTGTAACCTCTTTATACCTGTCACTGTTAGTATTTTTATTAGTTGTATAGGTATGCCGTCTATTCCTGGTGCTTTGTCAAAAAGTACTGCTCAAAGAAAACTTTAATACAACACCAGAAGAGGCGTCCTGGCACAGACGGCTTCCCGGATCAATTGGTTGTCCGTGGTTCACTATACAATATAAGGAAAGGCAAGACGTGTGGTAGGTATGGGTTAAAAACTCAAACATCTAGATACAACGTCACGCGTCAAATTTACGGGAGCATTTTCTTTTGAATTTCTCGTTTTGACCCAGTTCTCACTGGTGTAGCTTAAAAAAAACAGACTAGTATTTCTTCGTGATAGTTTTGCGTGCTATTCTCGTTCATCGTCACTTATCTCGATATATCTGACTTTTTCATGTGTTTCGTTGGATGACGACATATAGTATATGCAGCGTGATCAAAGATCAGTGACATCTGCAAAGATGATTGACGCTGTTGTGTGATCAGCAACAGATCAGTGACATCTGCAAAGATGATTGACGCTGTTGTGTGATCAGCAACAGATCAGTGACATCTGCAAAGATGATTGACGCTGTTGTGTGATCAGCAACAGATCAGTGACATCTGCAAAGATGATTGACGCTGTAGTGTGATCAGCAACAATGATGTCTTGGAGGACTTTGTAAAATCTAAAAAAGTGTGCATGAAATTCCGGCTATTTTAGTAGCAACCAGTGCAGGACTTACCTATAAGCTAAACAAGTTATAGCTTAGGGCCTCCACTGTTTTGGGGGGCCCAAAATTTTTTTTTAAATTTTACTATCTATATGTTCTTAATCGTTAAAGGGCCCCATATCTCAAATAGCTTAGGGCCCCATATCTAAAATAGCTTAGGGCCCCATATTTCAAATAGTTTAGGGCCCCATATCTCAAATGGCTTAGGGCCCCATATCTCAAATAGCTTAGGGCCCTAACAAGTCTAAATCCAGCCCGGATAGCAACTCTTTCTGTGACGTTTTACAATCCCGCGTCATATCAATTCTATAACCAGATGTCCGTAATTAAAGCCACTGTATGCTGGGCTATGACTTATTTAAGCTGGGGTCACGTGTCCATTTTGATTGTGCCATGACGTATAAATATTTAAAAGTATTGAAGGTCGCAGTTCAGGTAGTCACGTAGCAAACACTTCGATCAAGACTCGATAAAGAAGTTTATTTAATATAGAACATGTTGAGAAATATTGAAATACCTGGCTAGGATGATAAGCTACATGATATGTAACGCCACTCACAACACCAACATTACCGTGACCCCCTTAACAGGAATACGAGTATACCTTTTCTTATCTATCTATTCGCTAAACTCTTTGTTACATTTCAGTGTCAGGGGTAGAGGAGTTTTCTGGAGACAGCCCTCTTGTATGCTGAGTATATTGTGGAATTTGTCGCCTCTTTTATTTCAGTGATCTATCGTTTTCGAGGTCGGCCTATAGGTCTGCCTTCACTATATGCTCTGGACCAATGTTTCCCAACATTTTTTTTTGTCATGCCTCACCCAAGTCTTTCTAATATTTTGATGTCCCCACCTCCCCCCATGTAAACATAGGCCCCTATATATATTTTTTATATTAAAAAATTAAACTATTCCTAAATGAATCCTAATTAGAACGTGCTCGAATTGCACCTCTGAACAATCAAATTGCCTCCCTTTGGGGCGCTGGCCCCATGTTGGGAAACACTGCTCTAAACTATACGGATGAAAACTTGACCTTTTATAACGTCCCGAAGATAAGTTACACTAGATAATGTATAGTACTGGCACTTTTGCTCAGACGTTTAAAAATTGGGATAGATTGAAAATTGAACAATGGTTGAAAAACGTTCTTGTACATGTTATGTTTCAATTACGATTATTTTATGACGTCAATATCGGAGCGTATCATTAATCTTATTGACAGCTCTGTGCCATGCACGCAGTTGTGATGCACACAAAAGTGCACATACTCATATCCTTGATAGCTCTCACAAATATGAAATGTGTGAATAGAAAAGATAACGAATATAATAGAACGCGCTTCCCTCCAACTCACATTCGTTGTTTTATTATTTTTCTAAAACGGCTCATCTATCATTCTTCATTCCGAATCATGAAAGAATTATGCAAGTCGGTTAGGGAACAGTTTTAAGATTTTATTTCCTTTTGAACACCAGTTCACATGACTCTCATAATTTATTTCCTCAGGAGTATTTGTACATAATTATATTTTTTGTTTTAAACTATGCATTTTTTACCTGAATTTATTTGTTTCCAGAAAGAATATATTCGGAATTGTCAAATAAATGCATTAATTATCCCGAAATTTTTGTGTGGCAAATATAACTAAATGGCAGGCGTTGTCTAAGTGGTTTCTTTCAGTAGTTGTTTCTCTTTTAGTTCGATATTGCTTCAGCAATGAAGAACATGATTTGTTTAGTATTCTTGAAGAAAGATTGTGTTATGTTGGTTCTTGTTTCTTGACAAAAGCACAATGTGAATGCAACTTAGAAAATGTCTTTGTTTTCTATTGACCTTTTTTTCCCATGTACATTTCTTATATCTTATTCTTGACATTTAGTATTTGTACTTATTTGATTTTTACTAAAGGTACATTATATTATGTATCCTTGCTGTTCTCACTTTGAACTTATATTTCTGCTGTCGTCTCCTAGCATTACTTATCTTTGCTGTTCAAACTTTCAACTTGTATTTCTATTGTACTCTCCTCCTATTATCTTCGATGTTCTCACTTTCAACTTGTATTTCTGCTGTCCTATCCTCTATTTACTTATCCTTGCTGTTCTCACTTTCAACTTGTATTTCTGTTGTTCTCTCCTCTTTGACAGATACTCTCCGACATTCTGGTTATTAGATAGTTAAAACAGGTAGCATATACCCCGATAAAACAATGTACGATCCTGCTACCTGAACAATCGTCTAACTCCAAACCTAGAACACACAATTAAACAAATTCTAAACATAATCCAATCACAGAACATTTCAGAGTGCAATCATAAAACTGTTCAGCACAACCTCTTTAGGATTGTAACTGGAAGATATAAAGTCGTCTGCCCAGAATACGAGATAAATGGAATCCGCTATATGGAAAAAAGCAGCAATTGAAAATAACATGCAGAAATCACTATATGAGATTGAGTTTGGAAATAAAGTCCCTCAGTCATTGGATCACTGCAGAAATCACTATATGAGATTGAGTTTGGAAATAAAGTCATTCAGTCACTGGATCACTGAAGAAGAAATGTAATCATAGCGAACTGGCGTCTATAATCGAAATGAGGCGCTAATCTCAGAACGTGAGCAGTTTGAAAACCATGCAGTCATATGCACCTTGACCCTCTACGGTATAAGACCTATTGGCCCAGCCTTCCTATTTTCATTGGCTGTGGGAGCGGAGCCGCAGTTGTGTAATTTTAAGTCATTCGCCCGCTGATTAATAAACCCGGTTTTGAGTCCACACGTTATTTGTGGTTGTTTGAATTGTTTTTTAAATACTTACATTGTTCACCCAGCCAACAGGAAATTGGGTACCAGAGCTCAAGCTATAAGAAGGTCGAGGAATGGCGCCATCGCTACTGAGAAAGTACGATGTATAACTCAGCTTACCCTTAGCTTTTTTCATTGGCAGTCGCACAGAGTATTATCATAATTGCCAATGAAAATCACAGGAATATTAAACTGAGTAATTAACAAAGCTGCATTTCCCATTATCCAGTAGTTCTTATAATGTAGACATGGTGTATTGACTGTGTGGTCAAATGTAGGTCAACATAGAAACCTCGAAGTTGTTGCAGGCTTTAATGTGACTAAATACCTGCATCCAGTCCGAGTAGGAGACTTCTCAAAACATTACATTTCGCTGAGAGTTCGTTTTCTGGATCCACTTCTCAAAACATTACATTTCGCTGAGAGGTCGTTTTCTGGATCCACTTCTCAAAACATTACATTTCGCTGAGAGGTCGTTTTCTGGATCCATTTCTTAAAACATTACATTTCGCTGAATGTTAGTTTTCTTGATACATTGCTCAAAACATTACATTTCCCTGAGAGCTAGTCCCTGGATACACTTTTCAAAACATTACATTTCGTTGAGAGTTAGTCTTTGGATATGAAAGAAAGCTCTGATGGAACCTTTCCACCAAATTTCACGTGAAACACAAAATGCTGCGATCATAATTGCAAGAAACCTAAACAACCTCCAACTATACATTTTCAAATTTAACTCTAATACATTTCTAAATTTGACTGAGTTTCTAAGTTTAACTATACATTTCTAAGTTTAACTATAAGTTCCTATCGCGAATATCATTAATCGTATTGACAGCTCTGTACCATGCACGCAGTTGTGATGGCAAAGTTGCACATCCTCAGATCCTTGATAGCTCTTACAAATATGAAATGTACGAATAGAAAAGATAACGAATATAATAAAAAGAGCCTCCCTCCAAGTCACATTCGTTGTTTTGTTATATTTCTAAAGCGGCTCATCTATCCTTCATTCGGTATCTTATCGATATTTCTAAGTTTAACTATAAGTTCCTATCGCGAATATATGCGTGGTGGGTGGAGTGTTTGGTTTGTTTAATTGTGTATTATAAAAAATGTTTATATAATTATTTTGTTCCTATGTGAGAAAAACGACAGCACCCTCCATTGCATGTAATGTCTGGACCAGCAGAAGTGTCATGTTCTGTGCTGACACCGGCGCCATTAGTATATATGAGTGTTGTACACTGAGTGCATGTGTGCGATAAAGCGGGTGCCTCGCTGCTTTGTCCCCTACAACTTCCACTTTGAATGAACAAAAATATTATAGGGGCGACGAAATAACTCGTCTTTCGTGTGAAGGACATCGAAACTAAATTCAATCCCTTTTGGAATTCTCATTCAAATTCAAGTTATTTGCTCTCAGCTCAGCCTCGATTTATGTAAGAAGACCGTGTTAAAAAACGTGTCCCATAATCTTTGCTTTTCTGTGGTTGAATTGAATGCTTTTCCTCATAACATTTTACTTCTTATCATTGGGAATTGTAAGGATACGTGTATTTGTATTATGTTTGATATTCAGTTCATCAGGTTATCATCTGTCAGAACAGTTGGTGGTCAGTATTTTATTACGTTATCATCTGATAGAATCGCTGTTGCTCAGTTCATTTCGTTCTGGTTTGATATAACTATTATTGATCAGTTCATTTCATTTACTTCCATTCGTAAAGTACGTGGTTGAATGGCTAGGACATTAGTCTCGTAATATTGACGGATCGAGCTCAAATTACGGTAAACACTTGGTTTTTCACTTTCGGAAGTAACATTTAAAGTGCGATTCTTACACGTAGTGGCTACTACAACAATAAAGCGATTGTTATTTCTACAGCGAATATAATCCTCCCCGTACCTTTTTTTTTTTAGATTCCCAACTTATTGGTCAAGACCCCTAATGGGGTCGCATATGATTTTCAGTTGGGTCGCACGCTGAAGCAGTAAACTGTTCAAAAAATAGAATTTATAATGTATTTTTTTTAATCTGTTTAAATAATATAATTTTATTACAGCGAAAATCAAATTGTTTAATTTGACTATATTATTATAAACAACTGGTCTAATATTCTTGAGTAATGGGTCGTTTGACTTTTTTAATTTGGGGTCGCATTCAATAAAGATTAAGAGAAGTGCTTTAACTGGAAAAAATATGATGGTCTAAGAGTTTTAACAGGAAAAATATGGTTGTCTAAGAGTTTTAACAGGAAAAATATGGTGGTCTAAGAGTTTTCACATGAAAAATATGGTGGTCTAAGAGTTTTAACAGGAAAAATATGGTGGTCTAAGAGTTTTAACAGGAAAAATATGGTGGTCTGAGAGTTTTAACAGTAAATATATGGTGGTCTAAGTGCTATAACAGGAAAAATATGACATCTCTGTTTTCAAGTAAAATGTTCCACCATTTTTTATGCAAACATTCAATGACATGAAATCCTGCAACCATTTTTTGATATTAATATTGGTCACTTTTGACCACACAGACCATATCACTGAATGATTAGAATAGAACAGAAAACAATATATGTATTACCGCATCCCACACAGTCCATATCACTGCATGATTAGAATAGAACAGAAAACAATATATGTATTACCGCATCCCACACAGACCATATCACTGCATGATTAGAATAGAACAGAAAACAATATATGTATTACCGCATCCCACACAGACCATATCACTGAATGATTAGAATAGAACAGAAAATAATATATGTATTACCGCATCCCACGTCTACTTGTCAGTCTCTGACATTCTGATTATTAATATATTGGCTGTCACGTTATAGTGTTTTTCTCCCAATGCTATTTTATGTCTTACTTTATGTTCGTTTTCAAACTTATGTAGATTAGCAGGTCCTAGTCCGGAGAACGGAATGCACCGCGTCTTGGTTTACCGTTGTGTGATATCAGGGCATTACAACTCGACACATCCAACTTCAACATGGCTCCTGTGTTATTTACAACTCGACACATCCAACTTCAACATGGCTCCTGTGTTATTCATAACTCGACACATCCAACTTCAACATGGCTCCTGTGTTATTTACAACTCGACACATCCAACTTCAACATGGCTCCTGTGTTATTTACAACTCGACACATCCAACTTCAACATGGCTCCTGTGTTATTTACAACTCGACACATCCAACTTCAACATGGCTCCTGTGTTATTTACAACTCGACACATCCAACTTCAACATGGCTCCTGTGTTATTTTGATCATCTATTGACCCAATTGATGAAAAAGCGAACGACACACCAAAAGCTCCTTAGTCGCCTCTTTCACGTGCAATACAGGTCACAGTCTCGATATTCCTTACTCTCAAATTCTTGTCCAGGCAACACATAAACGAATATTTGATATAAAAATGTGCTACAGTTCCGTTTTATGTAAACATCATCGCCGACGGTAACTAGCCTTCGTATGAAACTAGCCTTCATAGAAATTATACGTTCTATAAAACTAGACTACCTACGAGACGTCTCATGAAACTAAACTTCCTATGAAATTAACTAGTCTTCTAATGAAACTAAAATTCCGTTGAAACTAGAATTCCATTGAAGCTAGATTTCCTATGAAACTAGATTTCCTAAGAAAGTAGTCTTTCTATGAAACTAGACGTCCTGTGAAGCTAGTCTAGGAAACTAGAAATCTGACAAAACTAGACTTTCTATTAAACTATTCATATAAATCTAGACTTCCTATGGAACTAAACTTTCTATGAAACTAGACGTCATATGAAGCTAAACTTCCTATGAAACTATACGTCATATGAGGCTAAACTTCCTATGAAACTAGACGTCACTTGAAGCTAAACTTCCAATGAAACTAGACGTCATATGAAGCTAAACTTCCTATGAAGCTACATTTTCCTGTGAAACTTAACGTTCTTTGAATCTAGAACTTTTGACTGTTTAAAATATAATTATCAAATCCCATAAATCTGTTTTCTTTAATAACCCAGAAATCGTGTTGATACATTGTACAAATGCCGATAGCTTCAGGAATGAGATAACAGAACAAACAGCGAAAAACTTATTATAGGAAAGGCTTAATGTCTAACAAGTGTCAGTGAAACTGATTTGTGCACTGAACGTTTTAGTGGATCGAAAAATCATTGAAAATGTTGTTGTCGGTGGGAAGTGGAGAAAGTACTAATAGTATAAACCTAGCCTGTGTTGCCGTGACCTTCAAGGAGAACATAGAATAGCGACACTGTTTACCTTCCATGCATGTCGCAGAAGGTGACTAGGGAGGTTTTAGGATGGACTGTCCCATTTCATACAGTCAAAATGACCTGGGATCCATGCTGAAGTCGGATATGTCCAACCAAAATGCTCAAATATCGCACTTAAGCGGTAAACTATGACGCAACGCATTACGTTCTCCAGATTACGCCTATATTCTGCTAATCTGTAGGAGTTTGAGAACGAACGTAGAAGAAGAAGCTGAATCATGTTTGAACTAAGATATTGTGTTTTTTTTTTTTAAACGAAAACTATTTCACATTTATATTGACATATAAAACAGATACACGGAATCAACGTTTCGACCACACTTAATCAACATATACAGATAAAAACAAAATTTTTTTTAAATTCTAAATAAAGCATGCAGACATCCATGTTACTATAGGAGAATCAGAGGGAAGTAATATAGAATACAACAGAATGATTCTAATATACACGTTGTGATAGATTAATAGACACGATAAATGTAGAGATAAGTATGTTCTAGAAAGTTTAACCAAACTTTGCCCTCACTCAAATGTAATTATCTGATTAACCATCTAATACAGAGCTATTCGCACTGGCTTCGCATATGAGTGGTCCTGGGTTCATTCCCCAGTTGAGGCGGAAATGTTTTCAGATCGCAACGGCTCCCAGGTCGACCCAGCCTTAAATGGGTACCGGATTAATCCGGGAAGTAAAGACTACGAGGGAGAGGAGATGGCTACCGCCCTCATTTGCAGAGCCTGTGAAATGTGAGATCGCTAACATCTCACACCCCTACGGCATTAATAAATGCTATGGGTTACTTTACTTTTTTTTTACAGGGCTATTCAAATGGCGGCCCGTGGGCCAAATCAGGCCCGTGGAGGCCTAGTAAGTACCCGCGGATCATTGCTAAAACAATGAAATAGTTATAAAAAAACTAAATGTATAACTATATTCGGAACTCTGGCCCGTGATGATCCCCATTTTCTACATTTTGGCCCCCGAGTAAATATAATTGAATAGCCCTGATCTAATAGAATGTTTTCACATCTTTTTTTTTTAAATTATGCCTCCCCTAGGTCTTTCTAAAATTCCGATACCCTCCTATGTAACAAATACATATTTTTTTAAATTCCAAAATGGAATTATTTCTTAAATGAAGCGTAATTACAACTTGTTTAGGCCACAAGTCTTAGGTATTAGGAAGAAATCACTAGGAAATTATAAAGAAAAAAACAGTAAGTAAATTTCCTAAATATATAATAAACAACTAAAACTCAAATACAAAATATTTTTTTTTAGAATAGCCCGCCTGAACAATCAAATTGTCTTCCTGTGGTGCGTGGGCCCCACGTTTGAGAATTGCCCGCCTGAACAATCAAATTGTCTTCCTGTGGTGCGTGGACCCCACGTTTGAGAATAGCCCGCCTGAACAATCAAATTGTCTTCCTGTGGGTGCGTGGGCCCCACGTTTGGAAATACTGTTCCAACGTATTAATGCCAATTCTTACATATGATGTTGGATTTGGTTATACCCAATAAACATATGCTTTATATTTGTGTATCATGTTATGTTTTTATACACAATTGAAATCCTTTGATCTTGTTAGTTATTCCTCTAAGGCCAAAGACCCTAGGGCGGATGTCATAGATTTCCATGTCTCGCGTTTTATTGAAATTCGTCGCAGGTCTTAATTTTTTCTGATACCGATGATGAAGCGCTCTCTTGTAATAGTTCTACGTAAGGTCTCTCTTGGTCTTACTTGTTTTCTCTTGCCTCTTGGTGACCACATCAAAGCTTGACAGGGGAATCTTTTGGTATTCATTCGGAGCGCGTGTCCAATGTAATTCCAGCGACGCCTTCTAATATAGGTGGATACATATTCTTGTTTTGCTTTTTACATGATGACTGTGTTTGATTTAAAGTCCGACCAATGGATGGTCAGTAATCGTCTAAGATATTTGTTTTCAAAGGTGTTTAGTCTTTGTTCTAAGTTTGATGTTGCTTTCCAACTTTCGCATCCATATGTTAATGTTGGAATTACGCAGTATGTAAAGTTGTTGACTTTTTCAAAAATGTTGTCCTTTAGTTTGATGTCAATTGATTTGTTGGTAATGTTAAATATTTTTGTTTTCGGTGTGTTGATTTCAAGCCCAAGTTGTGCAGAGAATAGTTGAAAGCGATTTGTTTTTTTATCTTGGTTTGCATACTTATTAGTGAGTATCCAGAAAAGAAATGTTACCACTTCAGACACATATTCTGTAACTTGATTGGGCATATGAGTGTCTACTATTCCAATAATGTGTCAACCATGTTTAGATATACTACCTGCTGAAGATTATTTTTTACATGATATGTATGCGAGGTAGTCATGACATTGTTTATCATTGACATTTAGTACTTATGACATTTTATGTCATAAACTTTACTCGCAAAATCATGTTCCTACTAACTCTACATTTTATGTTAAAACACGTCAGACTGATATTGAAACACGTCTGACGGAGAATTTATTAGTGACACCGGATACAACATTAAACATCTTCTGGCTGGTGTTCAAGAGTGCAAAATAGTGCAATTTTAGGCTTCAATCATGGAAATTGTGTTATAAACAAATCATGTACAAATGACGTCTTATAGTTGATTAAAACATCTCAAATAACTGTGTGTGTGTTTTGTTGACAATTAGACATTTGATCTACATTGCATGTAAACGAAAATTTAAAGCAATGGTTGCATTTTAATAAAAATTGTAATTCATAGGCTCTACACCATTTCAAATTAACGCACACAATTTCAATTAAACGCGTTATATATTTGCTGAGATACATCATTTTGAAGTTGGGCACAGCTAGTGAAAGGTGCTATAGAAGGAAAATTCACAAATAAAAATAAGAGTAAAAACACTCCCTGGTAATTATAAAATCATGTAGCATCATCAATACAGCTAGCATTCAGGGATCATCAACACAGAAAAGCATCAAGGGAACATCAACAACGCAAGCATATATGGATCATCAGTACATCAAGAATTATGGCATCATCAACTCAACAAGCATCAATGAATCATCAACACAGCAACCATCCATAAATCATGAACACTAGCAACTAGAAACCATCAACACAGCAAGCATCCATGAATCATCAATACGGCAAGATTATGGAATCATCAGCACAGCAAACATCCATGAATCACCAAAACAGCAAGCATCCATGAATCATCAATACGGCAAGCATCCATGAATCACCAACACAACAAACATCCATGAATCATCAATACGGCAAGATTATGGAATCATCAGCACAGCAAACATCCATGAATCATGAACACTAGCAACTAGAAATCATCAACACAGCAAGCATCCATGAATCATCAATACAACAAACATCCATGAATCATCAATACGGCAAGATTATGGAATCATCAGCACAGCAAACATCCATGAATCACCAAAACAGCAAGCATCCATGAATCATCAATACGGCAAGATTATGGAATCATCAGCACAGCAAACATCCATGAATCACCAACACAGCAAGCATCCATGAATCACCAACACAGCAAGCATCCATGAATCATCAATACAGCAAGCCCTATGGAATCATCAACACAGCAAACATCCATGAATCATGAACACTAGCAACTAGAAATCATCAACACAGCAAGCATCCATGAATCATCAATACGGCAAGATTATGGAATCATCAGCACAGCAAACATCCATGAATCACCAAAACAGCAAGCATCCATGAATCATCAATACGGCAAGATTATGGAATCATCAGCACAGCAAACATCCATGAATCACCAACACAGCAAGCATCCATGAATCACCAACACAGCAAGCATCCATGAATCATCAATACAGCAAGCCCTATGGAATCATCAACACAGCAAACATCCATGAATCATGAACACTAGCAACTAGAAATCAGCACAGCAAGCATCCATGAATCATCAATACAACAAACATCCATGAATCATCAATACAGCAAACATCCATGAATAATCAATGCAGCAAACATCCATGAATCATCAATACAGCAAATATCCATGAATAATCAATACAGCAAACATCCATGAATAATCAATACAGCAAACATCCATGAATAATCAACACAGCAAACATCCATGAATCATCAATATAGCGAACATCCATGAATCATCAATACAGTCAACATCCATGAATCATCAATACAGCAAACATCCATGAATACTCAATACAGCAAACATCCATGAATAATCCACACAGTAAGTATCCATGAATCATCAACACTAGCATCAAGGAGTCATATTTGACTACAATTCGTGCCCATCAAAATGGAGTGGAATAGGACAGAAAATATGGAGAGGAAATCTAAGGTCAATGTTGATTGGATAGAATTCTTCCTGAGCTTATATTCTTATAAAAACACAGTTTAATTGATTGATTGATTGATTGATCGGTTGATCGATTGACTTGACTGATTGACAAATGGATTGATTGATTATTGATTGATTGATTATTGATTGACCTTTATTATTCATCTCCTCCTGGTATTTGTGATTTTATTTCTTTTTAAGACTTGGTGTAATAAAATCAAGTCATTCTCCAGAATATCTGTGCCCACTGCTCCCAAATAGCGTCACCTCAGATTTTCTCATATGCTGACGCTACAAAATATATCTTACACAGTGACGAATTATCAGTCGCAAGCGAGGATAAGTGCAGATATTTGCGATCAGTGTTCAGAACTGTTCTGAAAAAACGACATGGTTAAAACTCAAGCTTAAGTGTCCTCTTTCTAGATAAATCAATCGTACCAGCTAAGAAATCCAACAAACGCAGTCTTGTGGGCAGAGTTAATGGCATACAGCACTACACAATTTTTAATTTGTTTCTGTTATCGACTGACACCATTATGTAACCAGAAGTTAACTACAGTTGAACAGGCCAGGCTTTCTGTGAGGATAAATCAATAGTTTTCTATTGTTGGGACAATCAAAATTTGTTGTTCTGAACTGCGGTCAATGAGATTGTTGTGTTCAGACGATGGCAGTCAATGATATTTACAGAAATACAGACAAACTCGCGTTATTGGTACGGAAGCAAAGTTCTTGACTTGCAGCCAAATGGATTCTAAATCGATTAGAATCATTTCAGCCCTACAACTGTTATTAAAGTGGACTCGGTGCATTAGTCGGCGGCGTTGTAGTAGTACTATCGAACGCTTTAATACAGACTATACGACGACATAGTTCTTTCTCCCCATCTATTCTTCTCCTACGTTCATTCTCAAACTCCTGCATATCAGCAGGGTGTAGTTCGGAAAGAGGAGTAAGTTGAGCCATGGCTTACATATTAGCTGCGATGTCTTCGCCTTTTTAGCCTGACACATCCGACTTAATTATGACATCTGGGTCACTTTGACCATAATGGAAAGGGACAGCGAACTACACTCTAAAACCTCCTTAGTAACCTCATACGGCGTGTTTACCAGGTAGCAGTGTCGCTATTCTCAGTTAAAGAAAGAAATACACGCATAGAAGTCGCAGCAAGCACACTGACTAAACCAACGAACATCTGGAAATCCAACGACATAAGAAGAAACACCATATTAAAACTATTCAACTCCTGTGTTATTCCATCATTGACTTACGGTAGGGAAAACTGGAAATCAACACATATAATGTACCACACGTTAAAAAACTTTGAAAACAAATGTCTCCGAAAATTGTTGAACATATAACGGAGAGATTTCGTCACAAATAGCGACCTAAGAAATAAAACACACCAAGAATATGTTTCAAATGTTATAAGAAAACACAGATAGAAATACCTGCGACATGTTCTTAGACTAGATGCAAAAATTTGAAACAACGAGCCCTTATATGAGTGAACACATGAGAGGAAAAGAAAAAGAGGAAGACTAAAAATTACCATAAAAATCACCATACTAGAAGGAGAAATAATTGGTTGCAAGTCCATACAAGAACTAAAATTACAGGCAGCGGAAAGCAACGCATGGAGAATCACGAACCGCCAAGATGTTCGAGTGACAAAATCCATGTCCGGTGCAGACTGCTGGATTGACCATCGTCTTATTTTGTCAAAACTAAGAACTAGCATACAACCTACCAGACGCCCACAGGGAAGCAAAGCAAAGAAACGTATAGGCGTCCGAAAGTTTTCAACTGTAAATACAAAAAAGTCCCCAGCCTCTACTCTAGATGAAACCTGCACTACTAGAGTACTACGTGGATACATATTGGGTATATTTGAGCAAGCAAATTTACAACACTACTACGGAGGAACTAGGCCATTCTATCTAGAAACAAAATGACTGGTTTGATGAGAACGATGATAGAATTTAAAGAAATGTTGGCCGACAAACACCACCTGCTCAAAGCATACTTAAATGATCCAAAAATCAACGTATAAAACGATTCACTCAATTGCAAACGAAAAAAAATAAACAAAATAAACTACGGCATATGGGTGACTCATGGCTGAGTAAGAAAGCAGATGAGATACAAAGAATTGCAGACACCAACAATTTGAGAAACGCCTATGATGCACTTAAAACGTTATATGGTTCAACCTCGTCAGGAACTTTTCCCCTTCTCAATGCAAATGAAACACAATCGTGAAGAAAGATACAATTCTGCAGCGCTGGGTAGAACACTTCAACCATATTTTAATAACACATCATCAATACGTGAAGATGCTATCAATCAACTACAGCAGGTTTCTCTAAACGAATGCTAGGTGATATCCCTACTTTAGAGGAAACTCGTAAAGCAATTCATCAGCATTCTAGTGGAAAGGCACCGTGTTCCGACTCACTATCAATCGAAATATAAAAGTATCATGGTAAAAATCTTATTGAGAAACTTCATATAATTTTCCAACAGTCATGAAATCGTGAAACTGTTCAACAAAATTTTCAGGTATGCAACAATTATTCACCTCTATAAACGTAAAGGGAACCGCCAGTCTTGTAATAACTATCGTGGTATCTCTCTACTGCCATCGCTGTGAAAATATTTGCTAGAATCCTTTTGAACCGTCTTACTTCTCATCTTAATGAAGGATTATTACCTGAAAGCCAATGTGATTTCAGAAAAGAACTTGGAATAATTGATATGGCCTTTGCTGAAAGACAACTTCAAGAAAAATGACCAAAAAAAAAAAAAACACCGTGACTTGTACACATCATTCATAGACTTAACAAAAGTACTCAACACATTAATTGTGAAAGATTATGGCAAAAGTATGAATGCCCACAGAAATGTATCACAATCGTGTAGCAATTTCACGATGGAATGCAAGCTAGAGTTCAGGATGAAAAAGAATTGTCTGAAACGTTTCCTGTCTCAAATGGAATGTATTAGCACGTACCCTATTTAGCATCATATTCTCTTCAATGTTAGATGATGCTTTTAGAGATCTTGATCTGGGAGTAGATATCATTTATCGCATAGATGGAAAATGGTTCAACCTTCGGCGACTATGGGCAGAAACCAAAGTCAAATCACACAGAGTCAGGGATCTCCTATTTGCTAATGACTGTGCCCTAAATGCCAACTCTGAGACTGATCAATAAAGTATTATAGACATACTATCCATGTTAACAGGGGGGGGGGGTTAACACAAGTGTGAATGTAGTGGTTTAAAGTAATCTCTTACATACGATAATTGACAACTGACGTACTTTACTCGCAAACACGAAGACGATATATTTTATCCAGCGTCTTCTACTCGAATTAGTAAATAATAATAAATGCCATTAGTCATTTCTAATGTACCTCAGTGAATCAACATTTAGATGTAACGATCACTGAAGTAGGTGTGTGTTAATGGTACAGTAAATATATCAAGTCGCTCCTCGCTTTACGGCGAACTAAATAAATATTGCCGCCTATACGGTTGGCCATCCTCATGGACTACAATTAGATGGTTCCTAGTGGTCTAGACAGATAAATCGTCTTACTATTTGTCTATCATAACACTGACCATCCGAATAATAGCTACTTGCGCTACTTCTGCAGATGCTGTGCCTGCTAATTGCAATTAACCACACAAAGGCACTATACTATATTGGCAACGATATATTTGTATCGCTATTTCATTAGTGAATGGCTTTGTGACTGTCCTACTTGCGAACTTTGCAGTGAGGGTTCTCACTTCGTTCCTAACGTCTTCAAATGCCTCTGGGGGTTCTCGTGTCATTATGGTACCTCTCCCATATCCCTGGCACACCCCAAAGCACAGAGAAAACAGAATTCATGTTACAACCAGCACCTGACAAAAGCTATCTTGAGCGCTGCTTAATGGTAAATGACATAGCACTGAAATTTGTGAATAGATTCACGTATCTAGGTAGTACTTTATCACAACATGTCAACGTTGATAATGAAATGTATAAAAATATCGCTAAGGCAATCAGCACTTTCGGTAGATTGTACCCACATGTGTGGCGTAGAAATGGCATTAACCTGCAGACTAAAATGAAAGTTTGCAGAGCAATGGTACTTCCAGTGCTGTCATACGCAAGTGAAACATGAACTTTGTATAGACGTTATATGAGAATACTCAATCACTTTCACACAACTCGTCTCAGAAAAGTTCTGAACATCAAATGGCACGACATGATTCCAGATACTACTGTCCTTGACAGTTCTATCCCCAACTGGTATTGACAATATCCCGATGCAGACACAGATTCGTTGGGCATGTCATTTGGTACGTATGTCAGACCATCGCCTGCCTAAGGTGAGCTGGAGAAGGGTATACGATCTCAAGGTCGCCAAAATAACACTACAAGGATTCGTTAAAGACCTCACTAAAATATCCTTTGAAATAGACCAAGATATATGGGAAGAACTTGTACAAAATAGATCTACATGGCGCTGTACAGTCAAAACGAGCGCATCGTCTTGTGAAATGAGGAGAAATGTAACTGCTCAACAAGCGAAGAGTAGCTAAAAAGTCAGAGATATACCAAAATCCGTCTACAGTGGTCATTACATGCCCGAACTGTCCAGGGACATTTACACCTCGAATAGGGCTTACGGCTTACGAACTATTAGCATGGATATAATTCTAACTGAATTTTCAAAAGTGGATGTAACAAATGGTCATCATCACTTGTGATGGACGAACACACATCTCTCAATTACTGACTTGGCCCTGCGGTTGATGCTGCCTTGATATTGAGCTGCTTACGTGTGGTGAAGTGTTCAAGTTCGATGTGGCTCGCGTGGGCTGCATTTATGAAACTAGCTGACTATCCCCAGGTTGGCTGCAATTATGAAACTAGCTGACTATCCCCATGTTGGCTGCAATTATGAAACTAGCTGACTATCCCCAGGTTGGCTGCAATTATGAAACTTGCTGACTATCCCCAGGTTGGCTGCAATTATGAAACTTGCTGACTATCCCCAGGTTGGCTGCAATAATGAAACTTGCTAACTATCCCCAGGTTGGCTGCAATTATGAAACTAGCTGACTATCCCCATGTTGGCTGCAATTATGAAACTAACTCACTATCACCAATGCAAAAAAGCCTAGAAACCACTGGATCATTACAAGAGAAGAAGAAGATCGACCCTTATTATATTTAATAAATTACAATTTTTGAGCTCCATAAGTGTTATTGTCCTACTCTGTGATAATATACAGAGGGCGCATCAGACGGCCAAGTTACATGTTCAATTTTTTACTGCAGGACGTTCTGCATTCCGACCGTTCTGAACTATGGTAAACTACTTGAATAAATATTGCCTATATAATGACTAAAGCTAACAAACACGCTGGAATGATTGATATGATATGCTATATATACTACCAATTTCATATGTGATTAAAGATGTTCATTTTTCGATGCAATATGGAGTCTCGTAGGCACATAGCCGAGCCTCATAACCATGAGGTCTAGGTTTCAAACTACATTTGAAACTGGATATTAATTTCTTTCGGAGATATAAATTTAAATATCCTTACAATGCATGCCATGACAAAGCGGCCTTTACTTCCAGTAACTAAAACAAAACCCTACCAGGTGCTCATGAAAAACATACAGTAACGAAAGTGGTTTTTTAATTGATTAACCCACTAGTAAATAATTAACGGCATTTTTGATACTGGAAATGTATAGTTTATTGTATAACTTGTTTGTGGTCTTTTCAGGTCTCATTCGATGTGACTGTAACACTGCAGAATGCAAGGAAGCGGGCATAACTATATGTACAGGCACCAAATTCTGTTACACTGAACTCTATAAAAATATACTCAACCGAGGATGCGATCCGGCACCAATTGCGTGCGAAATACGGAAACCAGCTGGTGTGGATATGGAGTGGCCTGCTGTATATTGTTGCCATGGGAAAGATTTGTGTAATAAAAATGCTCTGCCTGCAATTACATCCTCAGGTAAGAGCTTTCCTTCTTGGTCCAGTCTTTACAACCTCAGGTAAGAGCGTTCCTTCTTGGCCCAGTATTTACAACCTCAGGTAAGATCTTTCTTTCCTGGCCCAGTCTTTACATCCTCAGGTAAGATCTTTCTTTCCAGAACCAATCTTTACATCCTCAGGTAAAACTTTCTTTCATGACCCAGTCTTTACAACATCAGGTAAGAGCTTTCCTTTCTGGCCCAGTCTTCACAACCTCAGGTAAGAGCTTTCCTTCCTCGCCCAATCTTTACATCCTCAGGTAAGAGCTTTCCTTCCTCGCCCAATCTTTACATCCTCAGGTAAGAGCTTTCCTTCCTCGCCCAATCTTTTACATCAGGTAAGAGCTTTCCTTCCTGGCCCAATCTTTACATCATCATGTAAGAGCTTTCCTTCCTCGTCCAGTCTTTACAAGTCCAACAACTGTTAACCAATTTATATTTTGAAGAAATACGTTTTATTTTCTTTAAATTGTCCTGATGTTTCAAAAACTTGTCAAATTCCCAAGATCTTGTTATAGTCAGACATTCCTGTTAGCTAGAAGCCACTTTCTATAGGAACCAATGATATTCTTGTTCCTGATCAGTTGTCTGATCATGCTGATTAATCAGTGTTATTTCAATCATAACCGCGATATCGTCTCTCTTTAAAGACATTTTTTGATAAACGCCCCCTCCCCAAATAACATTCGCACCACTTACACTAACATTACCTATAACTTAAAATAATAGTTCTAATCAAAACTAGATCCATCAACTTCTGGAATGATCAAATATAGAGTGATATGAGAAGTAGCATTCATACGAGTACATTTTATTTTTTAATGCACAGTATACTTCAGTTAATATTTCAAGCTTCCATAATTATCGTTGGTCACAGATCAGTTTTAAAAAAAGTGTTCCGAGCTAACTGTGGAAAACTGCAACACCCTCCGCCGTTCAAGAAACTCAGACAGGGGCGGCAGCTTCCCGATGAGAAATATTGATCTATATATAAGAAGGATTGACTATCGGCGGTTCTTAAACTGTGGTTGATATCGGCTGAGTTAGACCGAAAAGTGCAAAAATCGCAGCAACGATGTAAACCATGATGCAATACATTCTGTTCTCCCGATTATACCTTGCTAATATGTAGTAGTTTGAGAACTACTGCAGACGCCAATTTTGTATACCTTGCTATGCTGTAGTAGTTTGAGAACTAACGTAGAAGTCAAGCTTATATACCTTGCTAATCTGTAAGGGGGGTAAGAGTGTAAGGGAAGTACCTCACGGTATGAGGTCACTTTCTCCTCGGAGGAAGGCCTGAATCCTATTTATTCCTTCAATCCTATTCATGTATGGTTCCTGTGTCTGCAAGCGTAAGGCAGCACCCCCTCCCTGGGGCCATAGCTATGACTGGTTAAACTACGTAGAGCTTCTCTTAAGGAGGATGTTCCCCTCCATCAGTACACATGGGCGCCGGTGGAGAAGGCGGAGATTCGAATTGTTCGACTTTTATTTGTTACTGCATGTTTTCCTGTGTAAGAGTGCACTGAGGCTTCCTATGGGCTATATAATTGTTCGACAGCGGCTTCAAAGCGAAAGACACGGTATCAGGCCAAGGTGTAATAATATAGCTGCTGAAATGATCCAGGCAGGAGGGTAAACCACCATCACCACCTATCACACACTCTGTACCAAGATCTGGAAAAGAGAAGCTTGGGCCAATGAATGGACATAATCAGTCTATATACCGCTACCGAAGATGGGATATCTAAAGCTATGCACCAATTACAGAAACATTGCACTGATCAGTCACACCAGCAAAATACTACTACTTGGTATCATTATGAAAAGACTACAGCATAAGCTGGAAGAAGAGTTAAATGAAGCATAGACATGTTTCAGACAGGGCAGAGGCACCAGAGACCATATTTTCAATATGCGTAACATCATAGAGAAATGCAGAGTTTACTGTCGACATCTACACGTGCTTTATTAACTTCATCAAAGCATTCGATTGTGTACAACATCAAAAACTTTGGAATATCTTGAAGGACATGGGTTTCCCACCTCATAAAAACATTATTTCAAGACCAGCAAGCTGCCGTAAGAGTAAATAGTGAAACATCTGATTGGTTCGGCGTGGAAAAAGGAGTCAGACAAGGATGTGTCATATCACAATATCTCTTCAACATTTATGCAGATAATGAGGAATGTAAGTAAGAAATGACCAACAAAGAAATTACTTCGACCCACTCAACATCGGCGGTCACGAGATATCAAAACTAAGATTTGCTGACTATACAACATTATCGGCACACAGTCAAGCAGGTCTCGAACACCTCATAAACTCCATTAAAGAATATAGTAAAAAAAAACAACCTATTTCTGAATGGAAACAAGACTAAGATTATGACAAGCGACAAAACCACTAGCAAGTTCTCAATCAGTATCAACAACAGCGAATTAGAAAGAGTCACCAATTTTGAATATCTTGGTTCTCTTATCAACAATAGTGGTAATTGCTATGAAGAAGTCAGAAGGAGGTTGGCTATTTCGTCAAAGGAACTGATATAAATGAAAAACATATGGCTGAGCTGCTGCAAAACAAAAACAACACAAAACATTCCTAAGAGTTTGCATATTTCCAGTAGCTAACGTAGAAGTCAAATTTATATACCTTTCTAATTTGCAGTAGTTTGAGAACTAACGTAGAAGTCAAGTTTATATACCCTACAAATCTGTAGTAGTTTAAGAACTAACGTAGAAGTCAAGTGTATATACCTTGCTAATCTGTAAGAGCTTGAGAACTAACGCAGACATCATCTGTGTTTTTGTCGCCGTCAGAACGATATTTCAAGCTGCATGGTGTCTTAACTTAATATAAAGCTCTCTGGAACCAACGCCGGTGATACTGTATTGGGCACTGTACTGATACTGTATTGGGCACTGTACTGATACTGTATTGGTTACTGTACTGATACTGTATTGGGCACTGTACTGATACTGTATTGGGCACTGTTGCTGATACCTAGGTATTTAAACAATATTAGTTCTCATGACTGTTTTACCAAATGCAGAGTCATGGTACTGTCATCCAAAGATTGTCGTGTGTGCTGGGATGAAAACAGGAAACTACTACGCAAAACATTATTCGCACGACATTTGGTGACATCAAAACATTTGTCCATGTCAATCAAGCATAATATTCTGTATAAGTGGTTCTCAACGTGGGCCATATGGTTCTCTTGAGAGAAATTAGCCTTATGGGGTGGGGGGTGAACAATAGTGTAATTGGGAGTCCACAGACGTGTCCATAAAACTACAGGAAGAGGAAGGTAGCCACTTGAAAGAAAGACAAATAACGTGAATTATAACAACAGAAATATAGCTTAAACATCTTTAGTCACTTACAAAGAAGCAAATGGCTTTTTTCAGGCAGCTGGTTGTGAGGAGGGGGGGGAGAAATGTCAAAGAAGAAAATGTGTACCAAAAGGGGGCCATGTTCCAAAAAAGTTTGAGAACCACTGTTCAATCCTATCAAGATAAATTTCCACGTACTTAATACTGGCAGCTGGCTTCATAAAAGTAAATCATGGTTATCTTATCTCTTGCGTTACTTAAAATGGCATAAATAATGTATATTCACAATTAGTCCTTCAGTCAGCTCGTTTTCTTTTTCTTAGTTCTGTCGTCGGCATTATGGAACGATATGAATTTCTTCAAAAAACTGTACAGTTACCGGCAAACAAAACTATATAAGCAGATCAAATCCCAGGCTTCTGACGTGTTTGGTGAAGAAGCACCTCGTCTGGTAAAGTGTATCAATTCTATGTCTAATTCGACTGCCACCGTTACACAAAGCGGCTCATACAGAAGAAATAAGGTCTGGGACCTAGGGATACACAGGGTGGCAATGGAATGGTCTTCCTACAAGAGGAATAGTTCGCCGGCTGCGAAGCGTCTCGTCGGAGGAAAGATGCACAGTTAGTGATCTAGGCAAACTACTAGCTCGAATCTGAGTAGAAGGCCTCTTCAATAGGCATTGCATTAAGCCGAAAGCTAGTCTCTTGGGTATGAAAGTATGCTCAGATAAACATCCCCACTGCATATAGGAAGTAAGAGCAAGTTTATCGCTATTCCTGGGGATACTAACAAATAAACAACAAACCTATATTCTACAGGGAACGTAAAGAGAAATATAATTGTATGTATAAGTATGCACTCTGACCAAAAGATCTTTATATTATAAATCTATTGTCCATTTACGAGTACGTGTCCAATATCTATTAATTTATTGTGTGTCTTCATTAACTAATCTATAAATACATTGCAGAAGCAGACGAAGAGATTCAAGTTCAGCAGCATCGTCAACCAGTATCTACAGACTCTAACTGTTCCAGTCTTGGGAATCTTGAAAAGTCGAGGAATATTAAAATAATAAACCCAATTTATATAGCTGTGCCAGTAGCTGGAGTTTGTGTATTACTGTCTCTCATTATTTTTGCCATGTGTTTACTGAGACGACGCTCAGTCTATCACCACCAAAACAGCTTTCACCACTATCATGATGAACACACTGCCGCTCATCCACAAAAACAGGATGAGGTGCTACCTCATCACTGCCAGTGCACATGCAAAAAGCACACTCCTCCTTGTAACAAGGGAAACAGATGCACGGACAGTGAAAGATCTTCTTCGGGAAGTGAAACAAAACTGTTCCTTCAGTCATGATCTGCCAGGACAATGGTCTGAATAAGAGCCACATTGAATCCGTGTAGTTGAGATTTAGTGCAAACACGCAGCAGAAAATGTTGTTTCTGATCAGGAACCAGGTTACTGTCGATATGTTCTCACAAAATAAGGCAGCGATCAACTTTAGTGCTTGAGGCTAGATTCCATTCTGGCTATTTCCAATCACACCTATCCGAACACATCAATTTCCTTGGTTCAGAACGCTCCCATTCCTCAAGTATTCTCACTTTCTTGAGAAGAAATCATATTGTACTCGGGAAAAGAATATACAGACATGATAATGTATTAGAACAATGTGTAACAATATCAAATTATATGATGAAAATACTGTCGATGAATCCACACCACTTATAGAAGACGACACTAAATAATGAGAGTATGTGCAGGGACATTATCATCAATTTAAAACATCGTAATGCAAACCTGAAGCTAATCCCATACCGTATCATGCAGTAATGAAGTGATGTATATTCTTCAGACGCACAGTAGTAAGCTTCAGTTTGAAAGCAGCGTACCTCGGCTCAAAGAGGCTTTTTCTTCATTTTTTTTCTTCTTCACTGATCTAGTGGTTCCTGGTCTGTGACCAAAAGAGGCTTTAATCGCAACTACACAATAGTCTCGACTTTCTTTGACGTGAGGGGGACCAACGCTTTTCCTTGATGTGTTTACCTATATCACAGAATTCGTGGGGACTGGAGCACCACAACCATTTATTTTTTAATGGCTAAAAGCTCTGTAACCAAATTGGACTATCGTTCGCGGTTAACAGGAACGAACCTCATCATAAGGGGTACATTATACTTAAACCGCAAAGAAAAAAAATACTTTGACAACAGTTTGAGTTTAACACACATGTCTACAACTGGATTAACTGGAGAGCGGACACTTATAGACTTAAACCACGAACCTTTGGACTGTAAGGACGCTTATATTTACTGAGCTAATCCTGCTAATATATTATGTAGCAAGCACTATTCCGTCTTTCCAAACAATAGTTGTATTGTCGAGCTATGCGAAATATAATCTACGGTCCATCGCGATGATGGATGTGATTTTCAAGACCAATCTGAGCACAGTCCTCCACAGTATGTACAAGGAATCACATGTCCGCTGGTACCATCGTGTGCTGTTGTGTCTTATTAGACGTGCATCCCTTGAACTGCTATCACTTTCTCCTTTATACCATCCCTGATCGATCCATGCAACACAATCCATGGCACCATGATTCCATGATTCCGCATCAATACCTATATTATACGTAAATTTAAGTAGGAAGCCAGAGGACAATTAAAAAAATTCTTGAGACTAACGGGAATTGAACCAGTCCAGTTTTTAATTGGACTGGTTCAATTCCCGTTAGTCCTAAGAATGTTATACGTACCGGGTTTATACGTCTTTGTACGGAAGTAAAAGTCTATCCTGATATCTTTTCCCTGACTGCAATTCTCCATAGAGTAGATCTTTCGGCATTCTGCCATCTTTCATTCGCCCAGTGGCACCCCGCCATCTAAGTCTGTACAGACTACGCATAATTAAATACTGTGGTACTGCCTGTTCTTTCCATTTCATCAGAGTTAGTGACTTTGTCCTGCCACCTAGTTCCACCAATTCTACGTAGGAACCGCAAATGAAAGCTGTTTAGTCGCCTCTCATAATGCGTATAGGATGCCAAAGTTTCGCTGCCATAGAGGAAGGTGCTGAGGACACAAGCCTGGTAAACCAGGAGTTTAGTTTTTAATTGCTAATTTTCTGCCCCCCCCCTTTTTCCTTGACCCTTTTTGTTAGTATGTTCATTGTTGCAGATGCCTCGTAAATTATGATGTCTATTTCTCTATCCAGAGACATAAGAGCAACTTTAATGACTTTATTTATCCTGGGGTTTTTTTCTTTCAACCTTTGAGTATTTACGAAGCCACTTGTGTACGAGAATGGATAAATAAACCGTCTTCCCGTTCGCAAAAGCACATTTCAAGAGGAGAAAGAAGCATATTCCAAAAAGCGTAGGGACAAAAATGCAGCTTTGTTTTATACCACTCTTGATAATAACTCTTCTGAAGAAACACCATCAAAATTGATAGTAGCTTTATACGTGGCTATCTACAGAGTACTAACGTCGGCCACGTTTTATACGTGGCTATCCACAGAGTACTAACGTCGGCCACGTTTTATACGTGGCTATCCACAGAGTACTAACGTCGGCCACGTTTTATACGTGGCTATCCACAGAGTACTAACGTCGGTCACGTTTTATACGTGGCTATCCACAGAGAACTAAAGACGATCACGCTTTATACGTGGCTATCGACAGAGTACTATCGACGGTCACGCTTTATACCTGTGTGGAAAAATTCAACTATTATTAGGAGGGTTGATGGGCAGCCGATCTTCTTGTGGTTTCGAATAAGTCCTCGCGACTTACTAAGTCGAATGGCTTTCTAAGATCAATGAAAGCATCATACAGAGGCTGCTTTTGATCACGATATTTGTCTTATAATTGACTTAATGAAAGCATCACATCCGTGGTTGATCTGTTTCCATGAAAACATCACATCCGTGGTTGATCAGTTTCCATGAAAACCACACCGTGATTCATGATAGATCTGAACACCTAGAACTTGAAAAGTTTTTACATCACGATTCTAGCAAGTATTTTGCCAACTGGCTATAGGAGTGACATTTCTATGTAGTTGATACAGTCACTCCTCTCCCCCACCCTGCCCCTTGTTCTTATATATAGTTATAATGCTCTCGTATATAAAATCATGTGAGACCTTCTCTTCAAGTCTCTGTGTAAAAAAAATAGCTAATTGGGGTAACATAATTTTTGGCAAAGTTCCTCGTACTAAAAGTCTTGTTCAGATTTGCTGGGGGGGGGGGGGGGGGTTAACAACCACCCCCATCCCATATCTACGGGCATCAAGCCAGCTCATTGTTGTCTGTTGGTGTAGATATGGTAATATATAGTACCTAGACAGAAGAAGGCGCTTATGGTGCCCACCAGCAGAATTATATTCCGTAAAAAATAATGCAGACAGTATGAAGCCAATTAATTTATAACGTTTTTTTTTTTCTGTTTTCTGAGTGTGAAATGTTTTTTGCTTGTCCGATGAAGTAGAAGTATGAAATCAACAGAAAGATATATTTTCAATGTGTTCATGTATATTTGTACGGATGCAAATATTACACTTAGATTGCTTGCAGGTATCGGAACGTTAACAAAACCTCCTGTATGACAAGTATTTCACAATGCTTTGTCTATGGAAGCAGTGCGCACAAATATCCTGGAGAAGTACAGTACTTTTTTTCTAATTAAGCTGTGAGAATCAATTCAAAACGGGAAATCCCGAATGAAATGCTCTATAAGGGTAACGCGTGTTGGTCCTTCCGAATGTATCTAGATGTTTTTGATTAAACATAACAGTTCTAGATAATAAAACAGGACGCGCATTTATAAAGAAAAATAAACATTCTAGATTCTAAGAAATATTTGGTATTAATAGCGCCGGATTTAGACTTGATAAGGCCCTAAGCAATATGAGATATGGGGCCCTTTAACAATTAAGAAGTATGCATATTGATAGTGAAATTTACTTAAAAACCAAATTTTGGGGACCCTAATCTCGTTTAGCTTATAGGTAAAGCCTGCATTGGGTATTAATAAATACGTTACTGCACCTGGGAAATTCTCTAATTGACTGGCATTTAGTACATTGTTATGTACATTTTCATTGTTCTTACTGTATGTTCATTGATATGATTACAAATGCCGTGATATGATGCCATGAATGATAATATTTTATTTTAATTACATGTTGAAGGTTTATTATTTTATATGATGTGTCATTTTAATTGAAGCTTTCTATACAAAATAAATGTTTTGATATTCTTTAAAGTGTTATATATTACATGCCCACGTGTTGCGCCCTGTGCTTAGAATTGTAGTTCTGTGTGCAATATTTTATATTTATTACAAAATTTATATATATTAATTATATAAAAATATTCGTTAAATATTTCAGCCGCCCGTGTTGCAACCGGTGCTTAGAATTCTAGTTATGGGTGCACAAGTGTTAAATATTTCAGCCGCCCCTGTTGCAACCGGTGCTTAGAATTATAGTTCAGGGTGCAAAAGTGTTAAATATTTCAGCCGACCGTGTTGCTGGTCGGTGGACGAGTGTCTTAGCACCACACTTACGACGCTCACTGGAAGAAAAAAGTTAAGAAAGCTTTAGTGAAAAAATACTAAAAGAACGCCCGGAGAGTTATTCAAATGTATACAGCTCGTTGTAAGAGGAGACCAGGTTACAATTCGTGTACATATAACTGAATACTGTAAACCCTGCAATAATATGTATAATAGTGTGAACATTAGTCAGATAGACGTGCTCTCATGTAGGGTAGACAAGCATCAAAGACAAATATACTCGTTAGATAATAAATTATTAACTTGCAGGTTATCAAGAACCACTTTCTGTAGTAGTGAAAAGTTTAAGCTAGCTCATTTTGAACATTTGATGAAATAAGCATCATTTTCTAAAGCTATTTCGCTAGGATGTTGTGGGTGGTAGGAAAATATGTGGTACAACTAAAATGTTGGATTGAAAACATCACCCGCAGAATACAGATGTGTCGGGCCATTGGCGCACATAAAACGGCGACATGACGCATTTCCATTCTCTGGACTACATCCTACTGGAAATCTAGTAGAACAATAGTCCTTCTACAAGGGAGATCCAGCGGGAGTTTGAAAATGAACGCTGAAGAAGAAGAAGAAGAAGAAAACATCATGGAATAATCTGGGCTTAACTTTTCAACACTCATCCGAATGGCTGAGGCCAGGGATGTTTAGATGGTTTTT
This sequence comes from Meghimatium bilineatum, assembly GCA_034231615.1. Lineage (NCBI taxonomy): Eukaryota > Metazoa > Mollusca > Gastropoda > Stylommatophora > Philomycidae > Meghimatium > Meghimatium bilineatum. The sequence continues at coordinate 32,227,904 of CM067299.1, read as the reverse complement.
TTGTGATGACGTTTCTAATGAAGTACCCATTCGACAATGACAAGTTATGGACCTTATTATTACGTTACATGCATTGTGCGCATTCACATCTTGGTTATTGAATAAAAATAAAAATAATTTATTAGCACCTGCAGCGTAACTAATGGCGATCAGAAACGATTAAAACGCTGTTGACTTTTGAGCGACCGGAACACTAGCGGTGAGTCAGTGATCCAGTGGCTCTTGGACTTTTCCCTTTGGTCCAATGTGGTGAGTCAGTTGTAGGGATAAAAGGATGTCTATGTCGTCACTGTTGAGTTACATCCAGCAAATTAGTGTATATGAGATTATTCAACTTGGGCATTATCATCCCATTGGGAGAACATTATGTAAAAGTGGTTTCATCTAGTGCGGTTAGATTATTCCATGCCAGTTGTGTGCAAGGATGATGCTTTTGATGAATATGATGGTGATAATGATGACGATAATTAATAAATAATCCCCTAAGCTGTGGTGTGTAATTCTTAACAGACTATATATTTTCTGACAAAAGTTAACCGAGTAACACAGTTGTGTAAATTGTGTAACAGTTTGTTGCGATATCAATGTCTTTCAGGAAAGCTTATTAGCCAATATGGTCCTCTGTGAGATGGAACAGCCACTCCCATCCCTAAAACATCCTTAGTCGCGTCTCAGAACATGCGTGGCTTGTCACAGCGATGCCGTTATTTTCGGCCCTCTGGGGTTGCGGGAAAACATGGGCGGTTCTTCGCTAACTTTCTAGTGTCAATACCAGGCAGACGTACTCAGCGATAGAAGACTCATTATATCTGCTGTCAGTTCCCATGTTGCGTGTATTCGCGCCTCTCTAGATAACACACGTGACTCTGGAAAGTAGTGGAGCATTACATATCAAAGAAATATATGGGGGGATGTGGGGGGAGTTGCGAATGTTTATTTTCAAATTCAGTTAATGACTACTCACATTCGTCACACGAAATGGTGCTGTCTTTGTGATTCATCGCCATGCAGGAGGAGCTCCGGATCCCTGGCCAAGAATTGTTGCAGCTAAAGCTTCTGATTTTGACTCTGTGTATCGGGGACCAGGGAATAAACAGAGTAGAGCAACCAGCCAAATCAATCAACTCAAAAAATATACAATCAAAATTATGCAGTGGAACAGTGAGAGCATAATTAAGAAAAAATTAGAACCACGTAATTTCCTCAAAAGAGAATCAGCTAATGTCCTGTGGATCGAATAAACAAATCTTAATGAAAGTAACAGATCCTTCATCGAGGTTTTGAATGCTTCAGACATGACAGACTATGCCACGAAAGAGGAGTCATTACTTATGGTACGGAACAACATACCCCTTGCAGAAATTTCACGAAACCCAGAAGCCACAGAACGTTTCACCATCAAATTGCACACAACTCCAGAACCTCTTATAGTGACAAATTTCTACTTCCAAAACAACAAGAAACTACACCTCATGAAAATATCCCTCTCAACATCAAATCATATTAAAGTGGGAAATTTCAACAGTCACTTCCCCAGCTTGCGATACCCAAATATGGACTCGAGAGGAGAAGAAATATATGACTGGATGATAGAGAATAGACTAATTCGTATAAATGAACATCTATCAGAGCCAATCTTTACTCTAGAAAATGGAAATCTCAGACCACTCCAGATCTTGACATTGCAATACAGAGCATTCAAAGTGTGACAGAAAGAGTAGTAGCACAATAACTTGGTGGGAGGAACCACAAACCTATTATGCTAACAATAAAAGGGACCTACAAGACAGAAAAACAACAACACCAAATTGTTAGCTGAAACTACACAAGGGAAAATTGGGATACTTACCGACGTCTTACAGAAGAAAAACTATAAATACATTTTACAAGAACAAGAAATATACGAAAAATGCAAAATTACTAACATACATAATCATGGAAGCTGCCAACAAAAATACACCTAGAGGCAAAAAATAAAACTACAAACCTTCTGGAACAGAAACATTCAGGCAATGCATGATGATGTCTCTGCTGCAAGATTAAAGATGGAAACTAGACCAACAGAAACCAGCATCATACGATATAATATAAGCAAGTTTCAGGAGAGAAAAGCTAAACATTACACTGATCAACATCAAATTTGCTGTCTGCAGTATTTTTTTTTTTTTTTTTTTTTTTTTTAAAGATTTAGGATAATTGTATTGTGCTGAATCAAAAAATCACATTGGTTTTGCTCAATCAGGTCAGGTTTTTTTTATCTAGCACCACATGATGTTTTTTTTATAGGTGGGTCATTCCATGTCAACTCAATTAGTAAAACAACATTTGATGTCCACACGTTTTATCAAAAGTGTGTTTTTTCCACCTTTAAAATGACAAATGATATAGAAAGCAAGTATTTTATTGTCACATGTATGGGTATTTTCACGGCATATGTTGCAAAATTTCTTAATCTATCTTGGAGTATACAAATTATGAAGATTTCATATGTTTAAACGTACTAGTATTACTGTTTTTTCTTCTTGTTTTAAGGTTTCAAGTGATTCAAATGACTTCAACGAGAAGATTTTGTAGAAATATGCCTAACATATTCTGCTACATCTGGCGGTGAATACACCCTCGTTCCTAATAGGAATCCAGTCACAACTTTCATAAAGCAAGCTTACCAGGCGTATTTTGGTATAAAACTTGGTGACCAGGATAAAGTTTGGGCTCCTCACATGGTGTGCAAGTCATGCACTGAATACCTGCGTCAGTGGATTAAAGGCAAGAAGAACAGTCTGAAATTTAGAATACTCATTGTTTGCCCACAAACCATGCCTCTGATTGCTATTTCCGCGCTATTGATGTCACTGGGATCAATAGAAAGAATGGAAATGTCCTCAAGCATCCTGGATCTTGACTCAGCACGTCGTCCCGCTCACTCTGATGAATGTCCAGTACCTGTCTATACAGAACTCCCTGACATTAGTGATGAAGATTCTTCCAGTGTGCTAGAAGGTCAAGCGGATAATGAAGCGGAAAAGGTTTTTAGCGATGATGTTCCACATCCTTTTTACCAAAATGAGCTTAACGATTTTGTTCGTGATCTCAATTTGTCAAAGTCCTCAACTGAGCTCTTAGCATCCAGATTAAAAGAAAAGAACCTCTTGTCTGACAGTACACGCATCACTTTTTATCGCAATAGGCATCAAGAGTTCTTCCATTTTTTTCTTTGAAGAGAAAGACTTGGTGTACTGTACAGATATTGTTTACCTTCTGCAGAAGCTTGGAGTACAACATTATGAACCCAGAGATTGAAGACTGTTCATTGACAGCTGCAAGAGATCACTAAAATATGTCCTGCTTCACAATGGCAATCAGATTGCTTAAGTACCCTTGCTCACTTGACTACACTGAAGGAGAAGTATGAATCGGTGAAATATGTGCTGGATAAAGTTTCTTATTATCAGCACGAGTGGTATATTTGTGATGACTTAAAGATGGCGAATTTCCTATTGGGACAACATTCTGGCTTTACAAAGTACCCCTGTTTTCTGTGTATGTGGGATAGTAGGAAAAGGTCTCAGCATTATACCAAGAAGGACTGGCCTGCACGAGAAGAATTGTTGCCGGGTAGATCAAAGAACATCGTCATCAATCATTGTTGAAAATCGTTTCCTTTGGTAGAGAGAAACAAGATACTATTCCCACCGCTGCATATCAAACTTGGCTTGATTATACAGTTCACCAAAGCCATGGACAAGGATGGTGGCTGCTTCACTTACTTGTGCCGCGCTTTTCCAGGATTAACCATAGAGAGGTTGAAAGGTGACATTTTTAATGGTTCTCAAGTTCGTCAGCTCATCAGAGATCCTGAGTTTGAAAAGTCAATGAACACATTAGAATTGGAAGCATGAAAGGCCTTTGTTCTGGTTGTGAAGAATTTGTTGGGCAAAACGAAAGGCAGTAACTATGAAGAAGTTGTCAACAATTTACTGACTGCTTTCAAAAACCTTGGATAACATTTAATAAATACATTCTGTTAAATACTTTTTATGTGAGAAATGTGCATAATCATGTGCATAAAAATGCAATATTTATTCTCGCATATGGATCGGTTTCCCGAGAATCTTGGATCAATGAGTGACGAGCAGGGACAGAGGTTCCATCAGGGCATAAAAGAGATGCAGATCAGGTATCAAGGATGTTGGGATGCAGTAATGATGGCTGATTACTGCTGGACTCTGAAGAGAGACATCTTTGCTGCTGAGCACTCGAGAAAGTCGAAAAAATTGAAGTTTATGTTTTGAATTTTGCTCATTGATGATATAATTTACATGTCCTTACCCTTTTCAATGTCTGCTCTTCACTTATACAATTCCATGTTTGTAACATTTAATAAGACAAATCAATACAAGGTAACTGCGTGAAACGTAGTAGTTACGTTTACCTACTAGTTTTAGTTATAGTCTGTCTTGTCTCATTGAAGCGATATATAAACCTGTGTTTTACGTAAGTCTAACATTTAATAAATACATTCTGTTAAATACTTTTTATGTGAGAAATGTAACACATAAATCAACTACTAATATCACCAAAATGTAGTTATGAATAGAAGGCTATAGTCAGAGAATATAATTTTTTTTAATCAATTTAGAAAAAAACCCTGACCTCATTGAGAAAAATGGATGTAATTTTTGGCTTCAGTGACGCAAAATTCTCCTAATTCAGTTAAAATAGTATGGACAACTTCCAACTTGATTTTTTGTTGTTGTAAACCAGTGTTATTATATTCACCTGTCAAGAGAAAAAAGTGTTATTATATTCACCTGTCAAGAGAAAAAAGTGTTATTATATTCACCTGTCAAGAGAAAAAAAAACAACACTCAATATGACATTTTAAAAATTCTACAAAAATGTGACTTCTTATCGAGTACCTCATGGAAGAGAACAACTCTCAAGGCAGCATTGTCACCATCGATGACAAGGGAATAGCGTACATTGGCGCACAGGCTGTACATGTTCCAGACGACTCCTATGCTGGAGAAAGAAAAATTAAAGTGACAAGAACAAGAGCCTACAAAAAGTAAGGCGGGAGACAGAAGCATTGTAAAACAAACAGCAACCATGTCCAGGCACAACGACCTCATCCTAACACGAATCATAACTTAACATAGTAATTTAGAATCACCAAAAAAAATAATAATCTGGAACTGATAAATTACAAACGAAATGATTCATTACCTAGGCTCCATTGAAAGAAGCAAAGAGTCATAAACCTCTTTATTAATGACTAATGGGCACAGTGAATATTTCCAGACGAATGGAAAGCCTCATTCCAAGAAATAATACACATTTTCTAGAAAGGAAAATAAAAAACCAACATAGCAATCTACCGTCATAATAGTCTAGCCTTGGAAAAGTTATGACAAAAAAATAGATTCTTTATCTATCTATTGTTATTTCCACGTGCTGTTAAGCGCCGCAAGGGGAGGGGGAGGTGGAGTTGCCTGTCTTTGATCATCTGGGTCGCACTGGACATGGTAAGCTTGTGTCACTTTAAATTTTTCTATTATTGTCTCTACTCATTTATAACTTGGTCTTCCTCGTGTCTTGAAGCCCGATCTTCTGCTGTTATACTCACGGCCGATTGCATTGGTTCCATTCTCATGACCTGACTATACCACCTGGTGTGCTGTATTTCAATGTAGTCTTTGGCTCTTAAACTACCTTGAAGAAAACAGTTTTTTATATGACTTTCAATAAGGCTTCAGAAAACACAAAAGCTCTGAAAACCAAACAATATATCTTGCCAAGGAAACAGAACATGCTTTCCAGAAAATATCAGAACTCCTAGTTACCTTCTTTGATCTCACAAAGGCCTTTGGTAAAGTCTGAAAAGAGTGTATATTGCTAAAACTTGCACAGAAATTAGTTGGAAGCAAAATGCAGCAGTGAAACAAAAGCTTTCTACGTAGAAGATATGCAAGAGTCAACTCCAGGAAGAAAAAGCAAAATGGTCAATATATCAGAAGGTGTCACATAGGGATGAGTTATATCTCCATACTCTTCATCATTTTTATAGATGACCTGCTAAAGCTATTCACGCCATATATTCATAGGGCTCTCATGCAGATGATCTGACTATTTGGACTCCCATCAGAATACATAAGTGTTGCAAGGGGCGAAAATCCAGGCGACAATAAATAAAGTTGAACAGTGGACAAAAGCCCGGGGATGTTCAAATAAAAAGCACGACTGTCATCACTCTCTTCAACCTATCCACAAAACCGTAAAATTATACTCTGGAACTAGGCAACACCCCACTCCCAAAAGAAAATAACCCAGTCTACCAGGGGCTAAAATTTGACAAGAGACTTACATGGAGATTATATATCGAAGGAAAAAATAGGCGCACGCAGACGACAAATAACGAAAATAACTATCTTAGATAGATTGGGGAGCCTACAATAAAAATATAAAATAAGTCTTCGTAGGTCTTATTCGTCCAACTTTAGAATAAGGAAAGAGCATATATGCAACAGCAAAAATACCAACCTCCAGAAGCTGGACAAAATTCAGAATGCAGATCTCCGAATTGTTACACGACTAAGGAGAAAAGCTATAACGTCAATGAAATCAATAGAAGTAATACCAAATCTAGCACACCGCATGGAAGAGAAAAAAATTACAATAATGACTGAAAAATGTAGATGCCAGAAACATAACCTTATTGTCTATCCCCAGGTGGATGATCATTATAATAGCATGACTTGCCGTTCAGCGCTATGGTGGTGACTGGGAGCTTTAGTTGTCTATCCAAGGCCAGATGTGTTGCCTTCGCTATATCGAATCCATATTTGTTCAAGGTTGTCTGATAGTATCTATCCATCTTTTCCTCGGTCTTCCTCTTACTTTGTATACTAATCTTCTCATGATATATGTTCTTGTCGGTATTTGATTATGTTTCATTCTCGTAAGGTGTTCCAACCATTTTATTTCTTGTTTCTCGATGTATTCTATGCATGGTCTTACGCTGTTTCTTCTCCTGATTTCATCATTTTTTTAAATGTTGTCTAGTTTGGTCACTCTTGCGGTTTTTGTCAGGCATTTCATCTCACATGTTGTGAGTTTTCTCTGATGGGTTACTGTCAGCGTCCATGTCTAGCATTTATGACGTAGTGTTGGCATGAAAATACTGCTTGTCAACTGTCTCTTGATTTTCATCTTGATATTTAGGTTGAGCAGTAATGGTGATAGCTGGTATATCACTATGTTTTCCTCGTGACATCTTGTCTCAATCTCTAATTTCCGTTGTCTGTGAATATACCTCCCATGTATGACCTTAATATAACCCTACACATGAGAAAATGGGCTGCAAAGACCAAGTAGGTACTTGGACACAATTTTCAAAATAGTGTTACATAATTACAAATAACATAGTTAGATAGCCCTTAAAAATTGCAATTCAACGATACCTCAGTATTCTGTAAGTCTGTACGTCAATCCTGAAAAAAGTATGAATTTTTTTCTAATGAATTTGACATCAGAATAATTTACATGGAACATGTAGGAAAATATAAATAAAACTTGTGACTGCAAAATGTAGCCGAGCTGATAATTTCTGAATTATCTTTGTTATTTTCAATAATACAATACACAAACTATACATTTTTGTATTTGCAGAGACAAGACGCTTATGTTGATCACATTTCTGGAATTTTCTTTTGGACACACAACTAATTGATATTCAAAATGGCTGCTAATTTGCATAATTAAAATGAAAATAAATTATATATCTATTAAACATAATAAAATACCACATAAACTATATATCTTTGTATTCACAAAGACATACCGCATCTGTTGATCATATTGCTGTGATTCTCAGATGCACGTACAACTAATTAATATTCAAAATTTTGGCTAATTTGCATGATTTAAGCAAATGTTGATGTTTTAAATAATTAACTGCTGGTTTGGGCATTGTTTTACTCTCTTAAAAGTTATATATATATACAAAGAAAAATGGTTACAGAACTTAATAAATCTAGTTTCAAACGCAACAAATGTTGCTAACACTATTTTAAACCCTGTCGCAAGAAATTTATAGCATAAGCAAAATTTCCCAAACACGCTGATCCCAGATGTCCAAGTACCTAGACCAAGCTTCAATTGCATATAAAAAAAGCCCATGAAATCCAATGAAGAAGTAACGAGCGAAAACCCTGGAATGCCAGCAGCTTGAAACATATTACGACATCCCATGCACCTTGCCGACATATACTTCGAAACTTACTATCCCAAGCACTGAGAGTAGAACTATGGAAACTCCTACTGTTCTCATGGCAAAAACACTTGATCACCTGGTCACGCAATACCACTGTTCACAGTGGATTCATGGCTTTTCAGATGGATCATCAGATGATTGGATTCATGACTTTTCAGATGGATCATCAGAGGATTGGATTCATGGCTATTCAGGTGGATCATCAGAGGATGCAGTAAAGAAAGAAGGAGAAGAGATATAAATACTCATACCAAACACCCTTTCAATAAAAATCTCATTCGCTACTGGCAAATTATCAACAAATTACAGGGAAAATTTACAAGCAATCTCAGAAGCATCAAAGGTACTAGAGGAACAGTGACTCAAATGAACAACGTAGTCTTCTTGTGTAACTGCATATCAGTTCTCCTGAACATCAAAAAAATGAACATAAAGATCTACAACAACACCTGTAGAAATTTTTACTCAAATATCTACTCACAACAAAGTGGTGATGCAGTGGGTCTATGCACACTGTAGAATCGCAGAAAATGAGACAGCTAATCAACAACACCAAGCGTTCAATCATTTGTTGTTGAGTTATGAACCACTATCATCGATTGTGTTATTAACCATCATCATCGGTTGAGTTATGAACCATCATTATCAGTTAAGCTATGAAGCATAGTCTTATTACGTGCACAATTCCTCTATATGCTTACCGGGTTGACTTCATTGTGCTCGGACTTTCATGCATCTTATCATATGTATTTAGTCCAATTCAACAGAACAGCAACGCCCGCATAGAGTACAACATGAACACAAGAAACTCGTAGGCTAAAACTTGTTGACTAGAGACCACTGGAGACTAATTTATTTTTCAGCATATACCTCGTAATGAAGACATCATTTCTTTGGGGATACATCTGTAGTAACGTATTATTGTTCATATACAGTACCCATAAATAAAACCATGGGGAGTAGAAAAAACTCTCGAAACTCCATAAATAAAACCATGGGGTGTAGAAAAAGCTCTCGAAACTCCAAGCATATTTGAAGAAGAATTTTAAGTTAAATATTAATATAGAACTAAATGTAGCACTCTAGAACTAAAAGTTACTATCTAGAGCCAAAAGTAACAATCTAGAACCAAAAATAAAATATAGAACAAAAAGTAACAATCTAGAACCAAAAGTAACAATATAGAACCAAAAATAAAAATATAGAACCAAAAGTAACAATCTAGAGCCAAAAGTTACAATTTAGAACCAAAAGAAACAATTTAGAACCAAAAGTAACAATTTAGAACCAAAAGTAACAATTTAGAACCAAAAGTAACAATTGACTGCCTAACATAAGAAATAAGAGTGACATAAACTCGAACTTTTTCGGGATTAGAAAGTAACAATTGACAACATGACATAAGAAATAAGAGTGATATAAGCTCGTACTCCCTCATGATTAGAAAGTAAAAACCGCATGTGTGTTGCAGGAGCCACGGTGGGAAGCAAAGAATAACGATAAATGTTGCCTGTCAGGCGTGTCTTAAGAAAAGACTAAGGCGGTTTGAAGAATAGAAATGGCTGTACCATCACATAGATTGTCTAAGTGACCCAGAGGCCGTGATGATGCCGATTGTGCCTGGACGAAAGACACAGATATCGCAGATAAGCTGTAAACTTTGACTCAACGAACTGTTCTGTTGGTTATATTCTACTAGTTTGCAGAAGTTTAAGAATGAACACACAAGAAAGGAAGAAGGAGAAAGCAACAGCAAATAGCAAATATCTTTGTAAAAACATTATTCTATCAGGCATAGATACCAACTAAAGAGAGGAAACTTGTCATGTGTGAAATGAGTTGCTAAGAAAGCAATAAATAACAGATGACAAGATATCATAAAGAACGAGCGACATCAGAAATTTCGTGGGAACACTGCTATGAAATTTTAAAAAATATGAAACGTTATGTCATCCATGAATATTGACCTAACACAGATGTATGCAACCTTATTGTGCCAGTGAGCCGTATTATGACTTTTCGCTTGGTCAAGGGCCACATTTTAGTCCTTTTGAATTCGAAGCAATGATATCTGAGCTGTGGCTCCAACGTGTATAATACTTTTAGATCTGCTTGGCGAACTAGAAGAAATTACTTGCCGAGCCGAATTTGACCGCGGGCCGTATTTTTTTCAACATTTGTCTAACACCTAACACATAGCTTTGAGCGTGGAAATTTAAAGTAGCAGAGATAGAGGAAGACCAATATAAAAGTGGATTGAGAGAGTAACAGACATTGCAAAACTTTACATTATCGCCTATCCAGCAAGCACACTGTACCGTGTCCGGGGCACCAACCATCAGTAAATGGCATTAATCTGCGACACCCAAGTAACCATGGACCAAAGTTAAAGTAGCTATACCGGTGAGCAGGATGCTGTCTGTTATATAAGCCGTCTGAACCTCCGTTTTACGAAAGGGAAACAAAGAATAACGACACTGTTTACTTTCCATGCATATCACACGAGACGACAGAGAAAGTTGGTTGCCAAGTCCCATATACCGCCACAGTGTCAAAAGAGTCATGTTCAAGAAGGGTATGTTATTCTGAAAGACACAGAAATCGGAATTGACCTGTAAACCATGGCACAATGCATTCCGTTTTCCGAAATAAGTCTTGCTAGTCTACAGATTTGCAAATGAACACATAAGAAAAAGAAGAAGCAGTGTGACGTTGGTTATTATATCTGTTCATATGACGGACTGTCGGGCTTGCCGAGAGTCAGACAAGGAAAATTGACGAAGGACGATACTAAATTCAGTCTACCTTTATTTTGATCAGGTAGTACTTTTAAAAAGTAAAGAAGAAAAAAATAGACACTATAGGAAAATAACTGTTAGTAAGTGTGTTGGCGAGGCAGGATTATTGACGGAGTTAGTTAGCGTGAATATTCAATCTGCCGTGACCAAAGCACGAGAATGGTAGGGGAGAATAAACATATTGCTAAAAACTGTTAGTTTAAGACAGGATGCGCATAGAGTAGAATATTCTGAAAAGATTGTTGACAACCTTGGGTGAGAAGCTATATTCTCGAACTTTGTCATATGATCAATGCAGCAGATGATTGGAAGTATTGTGATTGTGGATTACTCACGACCAAAGAGGTCGTTTAGTCATTAGTTCGTTTCATAGAGGTTGTTAGATCTCTCCGACGTGATTGATCGTCCATTGTTACATAATGGTGCATTTGGTGTCTCTGCATTAACCAAAAGGAGATCTAAAATTGCAGGGGAGTTATTAGAAGCTTTGTGGGTTGAAATTGCCATGTATTTTATGAAGCCTTACCAGAGTTTCAGACTTTTTGAAGTCTTATTTACCGAGTGAACCTGTGTGATGGGTAACTCATCTTTCCAGCTTACTTTCATCGGAGACGAAGTATTTGTATTTTATTTTCTTGAAACTGCAGCGTATTTTTATGAAGTCTTACCAGAGTTCCTGCCTTTTTGAAGTCATATTTACCGAGTGAACCTGTCTGAAGAGTTACTCAATTGTCGAGCCTGTTTCGGGATACAACCAGTCGGAGGTCTTGAATTTTGATGAACCTGCTGTCTTTTCTTGAAGACCCAGCCGGTCAATGTTACCTTGGGAGCAATCGTCATCAGGAGTGCGAGATGTCCGTTTTCAAGCCAATGGATGTGCCAAGTTTATGAACAGTGAATACTATGTTATCAATGTCACCACCAATTTTATTTTCGATCTTATTTGGATAGTCGGACCAATCATTAACCTCGACAACTGCGAACTATTGACTTGAAGGATAGGTTTATAGTGGCTGTTAATCAATTTTTGAATAATTTTTGTCTAGCATTTGTTCACAGCTTTGTCTACTAATTGTTCATTGCTCTGTCTAGTGTATGTTCACAGTTCTGTCTACTTTCTGTTCACTGCTCTATCTAGTATCTGTTCGCAGCTCTGTAAAGTATCTGTTCACAGCTATGTCTAGAGGATATTCACAGCTCTGACTAGTGATTGTTCACAACTCTGTCTAATGGCTCTTTACAGCTCTCTTTAGTGGCTGTTCACAGCTATGTCTAGTGTTTAATCACAGCTTTGTCTAGGGCAATGTTGGTTACCAAATATGTTCACAGCTCTGTCTAGTGCCTGTTTACAGCTCTTTCTAGTGTGCCGTTGCTTATCCTATCTGTTTACAGCTGTGTCTAGTTTCTGTTCACAGCTCTGTCAAATGTCTGTTCATATCTTTTTCTAGTGTCTATTCACAGCTGTCTAGTTTCTGTCTACGGCTCTGTCTAGTGTAGTGTCAATAAATTCCAATACCGATGTTCCCCTAGGCTACAATGCCACATATTGCCATCATCTTCTTTCTTGTTTTTTTCCTACCCCCTTTTCTTGATCTTAGACTTGCCCGTTGTCATCATGTGCTCCACCTTTCCTATTCCTCGTGTCCAGACTGGGACACTGAGCTTATACACTTTTAGATGACTGACGGAACGGCAAGCAGAGCATGTATGAGAATGTCCCCAGTGCTGTGACACTTGTTCATAATCAAGAATCAAGAATTTATTCTCGTGTCCAGTAGAATGTGGATTATCTTCTGGTGTAAGGGATGCAACCACATATAAACAGTACATTTGGGAAAAGAAATAATATAACTGCATAAATTCGTATATTTAAAAAAAAAAACAGCGTAAAGCAGTTGCATCGCCTGCGAAACAATGTTTAGCAACAGAAAAAAAAACACAAATGTAAAACAAAACAGTCAAAGGAAAACATTGCAATAGTAAAACTACAGAAAATTTGGGAAAGATTAGATAGGACAAGAAAAACTATATCTATTACAATGTGAAGAAATGGAACAACTGAATAAACAGGGGATGACCAGAATAATGTTGAAGGCTGTAAAAACAATGATAGTCAAATTATAACTAGGTACACGAACGGGAAGATAAGCTATGAGCCAACAGTAGCAGAAAAGACATTCTGAAAATGTGCATTGAATACTAAAGAAACATGTAGATAAAAACAAAGGTGACATGCTTTACAGATACAAGACTTCTATCAGTTCGTCTTTTGGTTTCTGATAGCCCTTCATATGTTTATCAGTCCTTCTCGGGGCTAATAGCAGCAACAGCAATCTTTTGTCACGGCTTATATACATCTAAAGTTTGCACCCATGTAATTGGGAGGGATCTAAATGTGTACTGGTGAACACTGGGGAGAGGGGAGACTATCTGCACTGTTTTCTATGACTGAGGCCCAACATACAGACGTAGTTACTCAGGACATGACAAGTCTTTTGCCTTGAAAATTTGGTTACATTTTAACATTAGACAACATTACACTACAACATACATCGCAATAGATGAACGATCTATCCATATGCAGCCGAGTTCGAAAGGTAGCAAAAAAAAATAGCAAAACTGTTACTTACAATGCATGTCGTAGGAGAAGACAACAAAGTTTTGGGGTGTAGTTTGCTGTCCCATCCACTACATGGTCAAAGTAACTTGTCCCATCCACTACATGGTCAAAGTAACTTGTCCATCCACTATATTGTCAAAGGGACTTCCCCCATCCACTACATGGTCAAAGTAACGTGTCCCATCCACTACATGGTCAAAGTAACTTGTCCCATCCCCTACATGGTCAAAGTGACTTCTCCCATCCACTACATGGTCAAAGTAACGTGTATCATCCACTACATGGTCAAAGTAACTTGTCCCATACACTACATGGTCAAAGTAACTTGTCCCATACACTACATGATCAAAGTAACTTGTCCCATCCACTACATGGTCAAAGTAACTTGTCCCATCCACTACATGGTCAAAGTAACTTGTCCCATACACTACATGATCAAAGTAACTTGTCCTATCCACTACATGGTCAAAGTGACCTAGAAGCAATGCTGAGTTGGATGTGTAATGTCGAAATGTATACATTCGGGCCCAGAGATGTCATGCACACCAGAGTGCACAGGCCGGCGCTACATAGCTGGTCGAGCATCAGGGTCAGCGAACCACAGTTGGCCAAGACCCTCAGTACATTTCCACGCAGTGGGCCTGGAAACAGGAGTGCAGCAATCCTGCTGTAGCCTGGCCAAATACTAGGGATCGAAGATACGGGATCGCCAACCCGGCCCAAAAAAATGCTGGCTGAAGACGGATGTGTCAGGTCGAAAGGCGCAGATAACGCAGCTTGCTGTAAAATATGACACAACGCAGATCACCCTCATACGTCCTTCTCAGGACGGTCAGCGGAATGCTTTCAGAGGGTCCGCCGCAAGGCGTACGACGAAGAAGAAGTATACATACACGGTGCAGACCATACCACTATTTATTCTGTTCTCCAAACTATATTTTACTAATTTTCGGAAGTTTGAGATCGCATGCAGAAAAAGAAGAAAATGCTCACCACGACGCTTATATATATATATATATATAACTTACTTGTGCTAATATCTCAGTTGAAAATAGCGTGTCTCACCCGAAGGGTTGAGACTACTTAGTCACACGAGGGGCTGTCCACAAATTAAGTCAACAATCATTTTTGAAAAAAGTTTGACAGTTATTTACAAGTTATTTATATAAAAAATTTTTAACATAGGTGTACACTCATAGGTGTACACTTCCTATATTCAGTGAAATCACAGACCACATACAAGTTATGCCTAGCAATGCAAATTTATAATCATAAAACGAGTGATAACTTTGCTATTATTCACTGCTAAATGTGGCAATATATTGTTTATTGTTCTAATATAACACGTCCAAACTGAGAGTGTATTAAGTATGTTTATTTTATTTTCCAAGTATGCATTTTTTTTAAACACTTATTTTGGGGTTATTGATCTATGGGAGGTAATGCTGTTGTTTTCTAATTTATTTGCTACTTATTATGTCCCTTAAATAGCAACACCTAATTTATGCGGTGTACAAGATAACTATTGGACTACAGTTTCCATCGTTTATGATGGTCATACGCTCTAATATGTCAAAGTGGACTAACGTAGGGGTATTCCTCACCCCGAAAACATCTTTGAATGTTTGTATATTGATATAATAGGGAGCCGCGTTAACGCAGTGGTTAGCGTACTGGCTTCGCATATGAGTGGTCCTTGGTTCATTCCCCAATGTTTTCAGATCGCAACGGCTCCCAGGTCGACCCAGCCTTAAATGGGTACCGGATTAATCCGGGAAGTAAAGACTGCGAGGGAGAGGAGATGGCTACCGCCCTCATTTGCAGAGCCTGTGAAATGAGAGATCGCTAACATCTCACACCCCTACGGCATTAATAAATGCTATGGGTTACTTTACTTTTTTTTATATTGATATAATGAGATATTTTAATGTTTGGTACTATGTATGCACTTTCTGTAGTCACTTGTTCTCGAATCTTTTATTTTATTTTATCGGTATGTGGAATACCGGTAAGTCTCCCATATAATGGTATGTGATGTATGTGTCTGTGTGTGTGCGTAAATGTGGTGGGGTTGGTGGGCAGCGACTTTTGAATTTTTTTCTAGATGTTTGAACTGATAATTTGATGGGCAATGTGAAGATATGCAACTTGCATATGGAAACTACGAGTTTGTATGCCATCTCCCACAGGATTAAGAAATTGGCTGCACCAATCCATGATAAGAACTCACATCGAAATAGTTTATGAATTATCTTACAGATTTTGTTATGTTATTGTGTTACATAAATGAACATTGGACACTGACTTAGGAGAGGTAAGATTGAAGTCAATCACAAACAGGGAAACACATTCTAGAAAAAAAAAGATAGTATTTACTTAGAACACGGGTTTTTGAAGTTTCATTTGAAAACAACTGACAGACTGTCACAAATGGGGTTATGGGGGTTTAAACACGAAAAAAAAATTACAATAGACAGGACATTTTCAACATTTCGAACCGTTAGGCCTTTGTCACGAATATATAAAACAGTGAAACACAAGAAACACATGTCACCTTGAACTTTGTATTGCTTACATGTTGATATTGTATCTAGTGCCTCTGTGGTAGTAACCTTATTTTTACTGTTTTTATTGTTTTTCAATGTTTGTTTTATATGTACTTGACAAAGACAATAACGGTTCAAAACGTAGAAAATGTCTTGTGTATTGTCATTTGTGTTTTTTCGTGTTTGCACCCCATAGTCCCATAGTGGTAGTCTGTCAGTTGTGTTCAAGTGGAACTTCAAGTAACTGCGTTCTACGTAAGTACTATTGTTAATCCGTTTCACAGTAGTATTACCTTTTATTGATAGAAAAATTTACTATTTTATAAAGAAAATGTTCGGGAAAATCCAGTTCATTTACCAATAATACATTTTTGGCGCGTTCGTTCTCCAACTTCCACTGGATCTCTCTTGCAGTAGTAGAATGATGATACTGGCTGATCTCTCTCGATAAAATACGATCACTATTTCCGTAATGCACCATTTGGCCCAATGAACATTTTTCTCGTGTGGCCATAACCCCCACCACTACGAAAGCCTTTAAAAACGGGTTGTTGACTGTCCTTAAGATTTATTTCCATATGTGATATATCTTATACATGCTATTATAATAATTACTTTTCTTCATTCCCTTTAGACTATAATGTGGTCGTTCAATTTAAATTTCTTTCAGCAGCTCGCCTTGTAATCGCTGTGACACCTGGGTAGGGGGGGGGAGAGAATATACGCTAATCTTGAGAAGCACTGCACTAAACAATAATTGCAGAAACACTGACGATATAAAAATTGAAAGGAAACCATGTTTTTCCATATTTTCAATGATGAAGGCGTGGTAATAATTCCCACTGACAATAATACTAACACTAACAATAAGATTCGATGGTTAATGAGAAATCAAGTCTTTTTATAGACTTTGTAGACTAGTCCCATCTGAGTCGACCTGGTTCAAATTCCGCTTGCAGACGACTGGTTTTGGTGTTTTTTTTAAAAATATATTAATAAACCCTCGATGCTTCTATATTATATTATTCTTTATTATATTATTCATTTACCCATGTCGCATCTGAAGCAACCATGTTTTTTTTGTTTTTTTGAGTTTATGTTTACAAGTAGGACTAACGGCCATTTATTTATCCATGTAATAAGTTGTGCATCAAGTAACGCAATAACTTATAATTTGCACTTACATTAAGGAAGCTTGCTTTGAACTTATTGTGTTTCATGAATTTGTGTTTAATGTTTCTATATATTAATCATGTAAATATAGTTATGCCAGATGTACTAAATCTCAGAAAACGCACAAACATCAACAATAGTAATGAAAAAAAAACAAAGCCTACTGATGAAAACTGAGCCACACAGAAATTTAAAATGGTCTGTCAGTATTATTATCCAGTTTTCAGCATTAGTAAGGTGCTCTGACTCCTTAGATGTTGTTTGAGAACCCCTGGAATTACGATCAATTAGCTTTTAATTCCAGTTGGGTGGTTTTTCTGAGCTTTTTTCATACCCAGGAGATTTCAGCTTTCCGCTTAGTGCAATGCCTATTGAATGAGCCTTCTACTCAGAGGTGGTCTGACTCCTGAGATAACATGACAGAAAAACATAAACACGCGAGCACACACATCAATGCACAGGAAAAGACATTACCAATTTTTTTTTTAAATCAAGACAATAATTTTACTAAATCTACGACCACGACAAATCTATGTATTGTAGGTGTATTTATTTCTTAAGAACTTCAAGTATTGTAGGTGTATTTATTTGTTACGAACTCCCAAGTATTGTAGGTATGTTTATTTGTTACGAACTCCCAAGTATTGTAGGTGTGTTTATTTGTTACAAACTCCAAAAATTACGTATAATACATCTTTTGGATCATTTTGTTTAATGGGGAATAAAATTTCTCCAGAATTTTGTTTCATACTCAGAGGATGAGTAGTTCTGCGGTGAGTAGTTCTTAGAGAAGTAGTCAACTTAGCTGTGTGTAGTGTGAGTAGTAGTCAACTTAACGGTGTGTAGTGTGAGTAGTAGTCAACTTAACGGTGTGTAGTGTGAGTAGTAGTCAACTTAACGGTGTGTAGTGTGAGTAGTAGTCAACTTAACGGTGTGTAGTGTGAGAAGTAGTCAACTTAACGGTGTGTAGTGTGAGTAGTAGTCAACTTAACGGTGTGTACTGTGAGTAGTAGTCAACTTAACGGTGTGTAGTGTGAGTAGTAGTCAACTTAACGGTGTGTAGTGTGAGTAGTAGTCAACTTAACGGTGTGTAGTGTGAGTAGTAGTCAACTTAACGGTGTGTAGTGTGAGTAGTAGTCAACTTAACGGTGTGTAGTGTGAGTAGTAGTCAACTTAACGGTGTGTAGTGTGAGTAGTAGTCAACTTAACGGTGTGTAGTGTGAGAAGTAGTCAACTTAACGGTGTGTAGTGTGAGAAGTAGTCAACTTAACGGTTTGTAGTGTTGCGAGAAGTCACCTCCTACTCCGAGGGGTTTCATACATAATTGTTTAGATCAAGCTATAAACGGTAATACCGCTATTAAACTTTATGAAAATAGTACTTACGTGGGAAACAGGTAATGGAGTTTTACAGAACGACGACTAACACCCTATCACTGTCGGATCCTTACGTGAAATAATACACACAACAAAATACAAGATAATTACATGAAATAATACACACAACAAAGCACAGCACAACACATCCTGTGCTGTGATAGTTTGTTAGTCGTCGTTTAGTAAAACTTCATTACCAGTTTACCGCTTGAGTACAATAGATCAAGCTCCTGTCTACGTAGAATTCTTGGAGTAACAATAAGAGACAGAATCAGAAATGAAAACATTAGACGACTAACAGACACAATGCCAATCCTGGATTACATCAGAAGACAGCAGATTAAGTGGTTTTCACACGCTTCCAGACTACCACCTGATAGTGTCCCTCAAAAAGCATTACTATACAGACACGGTGGGTACAAATCCAGGGGCAGACCATGCAAAAGATGGATTACAGAAATAAAGGAATCAACAAAAACAAATATGTTTGAGGCACACAAAAAGGCCGTCTCCAGAGAACTCTTCTACCCCTGACACTGCAAGGCATAAAGAGGTATACAGCGAAAAGAAAAAAGAAAATACGCATAGCTGTTTATATATAAGACCAACTTTCTAATGACTTTTTACTATTACCGCTGTTTTAATTAGTCAATATGTCTATTCTTTGTATGATACTAAATGAAGACCGAGGCAATAGCCAAAATAGTCATTTTAGGAGATTTGATTTTCGATTAGCTAATAGGTCTTATGTCGCTGAGGGTCACGAATGAAGTATTGTGGGGGCTTCATAAGAGGGAAACCTCATTATATATATATATATATATATATATATATATATATATATATATATATATATATATATATATATATATATATATATATATATATATATATATATATATATATATATATATATATATATATATATATATAATATTTCAGAACGCATTGCAGCCATTTTTGTTGATTTAAATTATAAAATATTAAAATATGAATGTCATCTATTAGGGTGTACTGTTGTTTAATGGTTGGTCTGGTCAGTCATTGTTAAGACCTTCTGCATGCGGAATCTGAGGATGAATATGGTGATGTAACCTCGTTTCATGTATAGATTCAATACATCAACTTGTACTCGAGATTTTAAGAATAAAATGATAAAAGAAAAGAAAAAAATGTGAGTTGAAGAGAGGACAATGCTCTACAAAAGACAGTGGGTGAAGGAAAGACAAGTCCCTACAAAAGCCTTATAGCGTGAGTGGAAGGGAGAACAAGGCCCTACAAAAGCCTTATAGAGTGAGTTGAAGGGAGAACAAGACCCTACAAAAGCCTTATATAGTGAGTTTATGGGAGAACAAGGCCCTACAAAAGACACATCACATATAAAAACAGTTTGCAGCATAGTTGGAGTATTTGTGCATTGCGTTAATTTTTTCTATATTTAAATAATAATAGAAAAACAAACCGTAAAAAGCCAGCAAAAAAATAATAAAACAAAACTGAAGGATTTAAATCCTTTATTAAAGAAAACAGTTAAAATTACAGGTAAATCTATCAACTTCTTAATGTTATTCAACGTTTTAAAAAAAAATACGGTTAAACAGAAATCTATTTTGTATGTAGTTTTTCCATCTTTCCTCTCTAGCTAAATCTTTAGAAAAATGTTTGTAGAAATATGTTTTTTCATGACAAAGCTATACTAGTTGCTCAAAGAGACCAGAAATCTGCCACCACAAAAGACTACCATATGATTATCAGATTTATAATTCTTGCAACCTAAACAGACCGACATGGATCATAATCTTGTTTTGACGCTCTCCTGCACAATGTATTGCCATTAGACCGTGATTTTCCTCAATGCCTGGCTTTGGTAATTAGCTGGATATTATTGTAAAGGTCAGTGTAGCTCTTTCTAACCAAAAACTCGTGTGTCTACAAATTTGGCTTTATTGTTTTTCTTTTTGTGTGTTTGGATTCCAAGGAATTGCGAGCAATGACACTATTATTTCCAATGTGCAATGGGGGTTACCTCCAGAGCTTTCTTCTTCTTCTTCTTCTTCTTCAGCTTTCGTTCTCAAACTCACGCTGGATCTCCCTTGTAGCAGGACCATGGTACTACTAGATTTCCAGCAGGATGTAATCCTGAAAATGGACATGCTTTGTGTCGCCGTATTATTTGCTCCAAATTCCCGACACATCCGTCTTCGGTATATTTTTATTTTCAAAATGCTACAATTCTATTAAATGCTTTGAGGAGAAACCTCCTACTCAGAGATGTCTATGGATTGTCTGTCTGTTTATAGAAGCATGCTCCACTATTAATCTCTCTGGCATAATGGCTAAGACACATACCTTGACCTCAAGACGTTTCGGGTTCTATCCTGCTTCGTGACTCCTTGACAGTGCATTTTTTTTCTGAGATCATGGGAATTATCTGTTGAAGGTAAGGAGTTACATGCTACGAGGGGTACTCTTCAAAGATGGAGTCTACCTTCCTTGACAGGGGTAGAATAAATATGTGAAAATCCGAGTGCAATTAATGTAATCTTCTATGCCTGACAAGCACATTTATGCTCTACCATCTTGTATACAAAACCATCTAATTATATTAAAGCCACGAAGGTCTGCGACAAATTGATGCTATTAATGTCACAGACATATAACTGTGTTCCAGGATTTGATAAACCGCTGAAAGACACATCTAATTGTACACCATTGTAGCATACTGAAACAGTATAATGTGCGTTGTTTAATGTGACCATAGACGAGTTATAGGTGTGTTGTGGTCAGTATCACACTTTACATGTCCAGATTTGTTCTGATAATGTGACTGTATTGAAAGCGATGTGATCCTCCTTTTTCTGCGTTCGTTCTCACGCTCATTCTGGTTTAATGTGGTGTAGTCCAGAGAACGAAATGCTATAATTACAGTTTGGCTACGTTATATACTCATTTCGCCATGAAACATCCGACTTCATCACGAAGTATGAGTCGCTTTAATCTTCGATATAAAACAACCAACGACACATGAAAACTCTTTCCTCTGACGAAATGCATGCCAGTTCTAAGTATTGCTGTTATTTGTTTCCCTTTCATTCTGACACTCCGACGTCAGAATGGCCTCTGTCTATTTGATTATGTATTGTATAGAACAGTCAACTCCATCTCATAACCTTCTTAATCGCCCTTTACGATATGCATGGAAGGTAAACAGTGTTGCCATTCTTTGTTTCTCTTTTCGGGCCCGTCAACACACGGGCGATTTTCCCTTTTAAACTGAGATATTTCTTCTTCTGCGTTAACTCTCTTATTCACTTTGATCACTTAGCCTGTGACATCCTCCCTTTCTGTCGCCATGCAAAAATGTGTTAATGTATGTTCTGCGCAGGCTACAGCCTATCACAAACAATGGACTTAACATATCAAATGTTATCTTGTTGGCAGTTTCCGAAGAATCGGTGAGCAAGGATTTAAATTTGGGTCGACTACGAATATGCCGTTGTTAGTGAACTTGTCTCGTATAATTAGACTTCATTACCCCCTTGTGTTTTTAGTGCTGGCCCTTTATTCAGACTTCATTACCCCCTTGTGTTTTTAATGCTGGCCCTTTATTCAGACTTCATTACTCCCTTGTGTTTTTAGTGCTGGCCCTTTATTCAGACTTCATTACCCCCTTGTGTTTTTAGTGCTGGCCCTTTATTCAGACTTCATTACCCCCTTGTGTTTTTAGTGCTGGCCCTTTATTCAGACTTCATTACCCCCTTGTGTTTTTAGTGCTGGCCCTTTATTCGACTGTGTGTCTCTTTCAGTAAAGGCATATGCTCCAACTTCATTATGCTCCAAATTTCAACGAGGGTTGGTTTGCAGTTTTAGTCACCAACATCGTGAACACTTCGTCCAAGTCTGAATTTCTACCCACATTTTATTTGTATCGGGACGGCATAGTATCATGCATTTACCTTTCCACACAACCTGCTGCCGAAAGACAACTGAAAGCTTGTTCGCGAGCGTGTACATGGTTGTCGTTGTTGTTAATATCATTTTCTCTTGTGCACTTCTTGGGACACTTTCTCACTATTCTTGCTTTATCGGTCTTTCTGACATGACAACCCGGTACTCCAGGCCAGACCTCGTCATTGTGCTACGACGGTGTTTTGATTGGGGGGGGGGGCGAGAGGTTCTATTCAGAGATATTATTTGCCAAAAAGTCCCATTCCATTTCGGCCTGAACTGGCTGGACACGATCCTTTATAAAGCGTTAGCCAAATTGCATCGCACGAACTCCCATTTAAACTGTTTCCATGATGTACAACGAGGAGGTGCTATTCGGATCTTTTTTTATCTGTTAACCTTGAGATCAGTGCATATTCCTATGCACCCCAACCGAGATATGAATCGGGGACCACACTACTAGAAAGACAGTGTACCAACCACTGCGCTGTCACGGTACCAATAATAAAAAAAAATAGTTGTAGAAACAGTAATCATTGCTGCGAGTCAGAAGACTCGATGATAAGTTACTAATAATAGAACACCAATGTTGATGAAAATCGTTCGTAACTGCATAGCGAGATCCTCTAACAACATCAAAACTAATGAAAATTGGAAACATCTAGCTGGATATTCCCCAGGTAGCAAGAGATAAGATCTGGAAACTCATTGCACTGAGCGGGATCTGGCGACAGAATCTGGGACCGGCGCCACTAACTTCAGATTGTGTTATGTTCCAGGAAAAAGTCATGTGGCTTGTTTCACTCTCTTTTTCCTCCCTGTGGTTTCTGTACTGTTTAGATGAGGGGCTGCAAGATTTGTGCTTTTTGCAATTTTTTATTTATTTGTACTTAATACATTTCTAGACAGAGATAAATATCTGCTTGATGATTATAGCCTGACTCGATATGAACACTTGACTGATTGTTAATGAACATTTAGTTGGTTGTCAGACAACACTTGACTGATTGTTAATGAACATTTAGTTGGTTGTCAAACAATACTTGACTGATTTGTTAATGAACATTTAGTTGGTTGTCAGACAACACTTGACTGATTGTTAATGAACATTTAGTTGGTTGTCAGACAACACTTGACTGATTTGTTAATGAACATTTAGTTGATTGTCAGACAATACTTGACTGATTGTTAATGAACATTTAGTTGGTTGTCAGACAACACTTGACTGTTTCCATGTTTGTCAAACAACACTTGACTGTTTCCATGTTTGTCAAACAACACTTGACTGATTGTTAATGAACACTTAGTTTATAGTCAAATAGCGCATGCGGTTGCGTGTGTGGGTCTCATTAATGGCGCACTAGACAAACCAACCATGCAATAGAAAACCTTAGTAGATGACATGCCTTTATATTGAGGTTATCTTCTTATAGAAGCTTCATGGCACGCCATCTATACAATTCCGTAGTTGTAACCATCGATAACAGTTACCATGTTGTTCTGACAGGCCGACGTTGTGCTTGAACTAGTTATGGGCACGGCGTGGGTGGGCGGAACAACAAAGAAACCTGTCACTGGGGCCAGAGCTGTGCCCTGATGTTGACGTCTGTTTCGGCGGCATTAAACTCGAAACACCATCGAGTCGAATGTCTGCTGAAACAGAGGGCGGAGCACTTATGGGAATGCCCCACGTGCTGTTGACTGGTTGTTAATGAACACTTAGTTGTAAAACAACAATTGACCGATTGTTAAAGAACACTTAGTGGATTGTCATAAAATATCATTAAATTGTATAATTAACACTTACCTGTCTTTTTTTATGTATAATAAACAATTTTCAGGTTGCTATTGATCACTTGTCGTGTTCTAATGAACACTTATCGCTAATGAAAACATACAATGTTCTCTTTGCTAATGAACACTTGTCTGGTCGCTAATGAACATTTGTCTTTTTGATAATGAACAATTATCTGGCTATTAATCAATACTTGTCTGGTGGTTAATGAACGCTTGTCTGGTTGATATTGAACACTCTTTTGCTTGTTAATAGTACTTAGGTAGAACACAGTAGTTAAAGGTCTTATTGGACGACGGCGTACACACTATCACTGTCGGATGCTTACGTGAAAGAATACACACAACAGTGCACAGGACACTGTATTTGTATAATCATACACATAACAATACACAATCTACGTTTCGACCAAAAGGACTTTATCATGATGACAATCACATTACATTAGACGACGAGTAGGAATGATACTGTGACGTACTAACGTGGATGTGGATGCGAGATGCCAGAAGGATAGGAACAGGAAATACATAAAACGTAAATAAATGTGGAAATGAAACGATCAAAAAGATGACGTAAATGGCGGAACAAAAATGAATAAAGACAAAGACCACACCAACCGCAAACTAAACAACACAGTAATAGGAATTAAGTCTAAAAGGCTTGAGGGTACCAAACTCAAAACGATTTTCAAGAGCTTACCAAGATCTATCATCAGTTGTGCAGGATCCAATGGCAGTGGGCTGAATATCAAGAACACCACCATAGCCATCACCGTTGAAGTGTGTGGCGACAGAAGTGGGTTTTTTGTGTTTGATGTGTTTGATGGTTACAGAAGCGGTTGCTCAGTCTTATTACAGCTACACCGAAAGTGAGTGATATTTTCATAGTTTTACAGCAGTATTGCCTTTAATTTATGGTTGTTAAAAAATTTATGGTTGTATGTCTGGCTGATATTGAAATTTCATCTGGTTGTTATTGAACACGTCTCCCGCCGAAGACGGATGTGTCGGGCCATTGGCGCAAATAAAACGGCGACACAACGCATTTCCATTCTCTGGACTATATCCTGCTGGAAATCTAATAGGGCCATTGTCCTACTGCAATAGAGATCCGACAGGAGTTTGAGAATGAACGCTGAAGAAGAAGAAGAAGAACGCGTCTAGTTAATATTGAACCGTTGTCTGGTTAATATTGAACAGTTATCTGGTTAATATTGAACAGTTATCTGGTTAATATTGAACAGTTGTCTGGTTAATATTGATCAGTTGTCTGGTTCATATTGAACACTCATCTGGTTGTTAATGAAAACTTGTCTGGCTGATATTGAATATGCATCTCCCGCCGTAGACGGATGTGTAGGGCCATTGGCGCAAATAAAACGGCAACACAACGCATTTCCATTCTCTGGACTACATCCGACTGGAAATCTTGTAGGATCATTGTCCTGTTACAAGAGAAATCCAGTGGGAATTTGAGAATGAACGCTGAAGAAGAAGAAGAATATGCATCTAGTTGTTAATGTATACTTGTCTGGTTAATATTGAACACTCATCTAGTTGTTAATAAACACCTGACTGCCTAATATTGAACAGTTGTCCGGTTGTTATTGAACATTTACCTGGTTGTTAATGAACACTAGTCTGGTTGCTAATGAAGGGATCGTTAATAACTTTACTGAGATCTATCTTCCTGTCTATTTTGTCTTGCGGTGAAGCTTCTCGCTAATCCTAATTTTAAACCGAAAGCTTTCTCTAAAGTCTATAACGAAATATCAGATATGTCCGTCTAGATCTTACATAGTTCAGTATTTTTGACAAGAGATTAATTTTGCAATTTGAGAAGTGCCAGATTAAAGTATTCGACGGCCCTCTAGACAATTGAAATCTCCATGTCTGCTTTAAAAAAATGATAATGCTTAGTATTATTATAAATGAATGTCTGCATAGAAAAGACGATTGGAAATGGTATTATAGATCACCAATGAGCATGATCATAGATACGGTTTACTTGTAAGGGGGCGGGGGCGCCTAAGGTTTAAAATTTTTAAAAATAATTATGCGTGTGTAAATTTCTCTTTGTGGTGTAAACAATGGTATGACCTATTTGTGAAAATCTCTAAGGTAAGTGTTGAGGGGGGGGGGAGGGGGGTGGACCGATACTTTAATTTAGTGCTAAAAGCTCTAATTTAAAAACTTTAATTAGGTTTCCGATTTGCTAAAGGGGAAGGGTAGATGGTTTGAACACAGAATGGAAGATTTGGAATTATCTGATAATATCAACGATGAAGAACTCAGGGAAAGAACTAAACCAACACCAGAAGAACGTAAACTAAAAAAAACATTACTAGAAAGTAAACTAAACAAATACCAGTTGAACGTGAACTAAACGAACACCAGTAGAATGTAAACTAAACTAACACTAGTAAAACGTAAACTAAACGCACACTAGTATAATGTAAACTAAACAAACACGGCTAGAACGTAAACTAAACGAACACCAGTAAAACGTAAACTAAACGAACACCAGTAGAACGTAAACTAAACAAACATCAGTAGAACGTAAACTAAACGAACATCAGAAGAACGTAAACTAAACAAACACGGCTAGAACGTAAACTAAACGAACACAAGTAGAACGTAAACTAAACGAACATCAGTAGAACGTAAACTAAACGAACACCAGTAGAACGTAAACTCAACGAACATCAGTAGAACGTAAACTAAAAGAACATCAGTAGAATGTAAACTAAAAGAACATCAGTAGAATGTAAACTAAAAGAACATCACTAGAATGTAAAATGAACGAGCACCAATAGAACGTAAACTAAACAAATGCTAGTAGTACGTAAACTAAACAAATGCCAGTAGAACGTAAATTAAACGGACACAAGTAGAACGGAAACTGAAGATACGACTTTGAAGATGTATATAATATGCACTGAAAACGGATGAAAATGCGTAGATGATTGACTGTGCTATAATTGGGTTTCCCTATATGTACACTGTCCTTCTCAACGAAGCGGTACACCACTTGCCGATAGTAGCAGTCATAGCACGTAACTCCGTAGCTTCACTTAATAATCCACAGGGATCTGCAAAAAGTTCACCTTGTAAACAAGACGTCCGGAGCCATCTTTGATCCTGTCACCTATTTAACACGTGGCGAGCGGCTCAGATACTGAGCCACATAATCTCCAAGACATGTATTAGAACAACTTTACACAAGAAAATAGAAAGTATTTTAAATCATGCAATGTTCTGGTATCCGCCGGTTGCGAGGAGAAAAGAAGGCAAAGAAATACCTGGAGAAAAGAGTTAGATACATGGACTCAAAAGTTGGGCTGGATTGAAGATAGTTGATTGAAGGTTCAAGTTAAAGATAGGACAGTATGACAGAGAATTGCTGAGAACGTCATTAAAACGGTATTGTAGTTTTCAGCATCGCCAGATTGAGAATGTCTGCAGTATTGGGTAAGTGATTAAGCTAAGTGTAATTAAAATGACTTGCTAATGACTCTAGCAATGCAATACCTAAGATCGAATTCAGTACTTTACTCAGGAGCTCAGATCATTAATTTTGATCTAATATTACCACCTGACTCGAACGGTTCTGAACAAGTGATTGTTTTAAGTTCCCTTGATAGCACTTGGTGTTTGAATACCACTTCCATTATATTTGTACGTGTGATATCGCATGAGCAACTCTGACATGGCGTAACCAGTCGTGTATGTCGGATGTTGGTCTTTTATCAACTGATTTCCCAGAGGTCTGATGCCCACTAGAGAACGACACAGGGTGGTGGTATATGTTGGGAAAAGAGGGTTACATACGTCATGCTTTGATCAACACCGTAATGTTTAATGCTATAAAAGGAGAAAATTGAAAACATGGTAATAAAATTTTACTAATCACTGGAACCACACAGGAAAACAGACACAATTCAGCGTTTCAACCAAATGGCTTTTATCAAGGCCACGATAAAGCACACGACGCGTAATAGACGGTTCTACCAATGATCAGATCACGTTGCTAAATTATAACCTAAAGCATTGCGACTGATCATTGGTAGTGCCGTACTTTACTTGTTTTGTGATATTCTTGAAAAATACCTTATGGTCGAAACGTTGTGTCGTATGTGGTTTCATGTGTGTTTCCAGTAATTAGTGAAATATCATTGTTTTTAATATTCATATTTGCGTCTTCTCCATCTTCTAGGTTCCTTCTCAAACTCCTGCAGATTAGCAGGATGTAGTCCGAGAAAGTTAATGCGTTGTATCATGAAAACAGGCTTAATAAAAAGAGTGGGCTGTCGAGAAGTGTTGCCAATGGGGGTTCGAGAATGATCGCTAAAGAAGAAGACGTCGCAGCAGTCAGGATTTGTGATACTGTGTGAGATTAACACAGAGGACTAGTATGGAGGAGGGTTTGTTATTTGTTTTAAAGGAAATCCCGGTTTTGTTTTATAATAACCGACTCCTTTGTGACGTCGTATTATTACTTATTATATAATATATATATATACTTGTATTTTTATATTGAATAACATAAATTTGTACAGCCTGTACAGTGAGTCAATGTCCTTGACCGTTTACCAAAAACTGACAAAAATAGATGAGATCACCTTTCGAAAGTACACGATAGAGTTTTTGTTTTCATGGACAGGACATTGGTTGTTTTAATAGGGTTATTCTGAGAACCGAAATAACCAAATTTCATGGACAGGACATTGTTTTTTTTAATAGTGTTATTCTGAGAACCGAAATAACCACACACAAAAATGATGGGGACACAGTAAAAGGGACTGTGTATGTGTGTATATATAACGGCGGGCAGGCAGGTAGACATACAGACAGACAGATAAATAGATAGTTAAATAGACAAACAGACATGCAGGCAGACAGGCAGGGTGACATACAGGCAGGAAGGCAGACAGGCAGACAGACAGACAGACAGAGAGATAGATAGATAGATAGATAGATAGATAGATAGATAGATAGATAGATAGATAGATAGATAGATAGATAGATAGATAGATAGATAGATAGATAGATAGATAGATAGATAGATAGATAGATAGATAGATAAGATAAGATAAGATAAGATAAGATAAGATAAGATAAGATAAGATAAGATAAGATAAGATAAGATAAGATAAGATAAGATAAGATAAGATAAGATAAGATAAGATAAGATAAGATAAGATAAGATAAGATAAGATAAGATAAGATAAGATAAGATAAGATAAGATAAGATAAGATAAGATAAGATAAGATAAGATAAGATAAGATAAGATAAATAGATTAAAAAGACAGTGGAATAAAATATACCGTCAACCTATTTTTTTCTTTCACCATAGATTGTTCTAAAAGTGCTGTATTGTTCTCTGTTCTTAGAGAAAACACTATTTGCAGTTTCAAGGGACTACGCAAAGAACTGTTTGGCCCTATACCATACGGAGAAAAAGCTATATCAGACTTGATGCTCCAAAAAGGTTGCTCACGCTAATTTACATCCTCCCTCCTTGTAAATCTAGAGACCCCCCCCCCCTGGACCTCCTTTCCAATCGAAATAAATCACACAAATCAGTTACGCGCGCGTACAGTCTAATCACAGCCACTGTTTGTTCACTGGTGCAGCTGTTTCAGCCGACAAACAACAACATTCATTACAGCCGGTTTAAAGCTCTGAGCAGCTAAATATTTAATCCTCAATTATTTCTGTCAATCTGCTTAACTGGCATAAATGTGCTTGCATTTGTGACTGCGCACTTGCCTACTTACAAGATTATACGATAATTAGGAATCACTAAGTTCCCAAACATTTTGTAATTATTTAGTTGGATAAAAATGTGATATGCTTGACATTTTATGGGTGTGTGGCACACACCGAGAAGAGCCTGAATATGCTTCTCTGCGGATCATTTTGACATATATCTACAGTTTTCTTTTTAGTTTTGTTTTTGTTTTTGTTTTGTTTTTAGCGTTGATTTTTGTTTTTATGTTTAGTATGGGTTTTAAGCCTCGTGTCGAGGTACTACCCTTTCAACCTTAGATTGGAATATATTTTGGGTTTCCTATGTTCATTAGAAAAAAAAAAAGGAGACGTCACGAAAAAGTCAAAAAGTCTTGAAAATGACTGAAGGAAGTCGTGGGAGAGTCCTGGAAAGAGAACATAGGGGATAGAGTTACCCATAAAAATTACTTAGCAGAAGGAACTTCAGAAGCGTCAAGCAAGTCCAGAGAAGGTCTTTAAATTATATTATATAAACAAGTAAATATGTGTTACTACTAATAAAAATATCAAGCAAACAACTATAATAAAATGATCAAGGGCGAAAACAGTTTCTAATGAGATCTTCGTTTAAAATATATTAAGATTAATATATACACTGCTTACTATGTTTAAAAAAATCAAATCAGAAATTATCAAAACCATTGCTATAAACTACGATGTTAAAGAGTGATAAGGAAAAAAACGATTGCTTGAACCTTTTTTTGTGTTAAGATTGTAACCGTGTTCTGAACAAAATAAGTTTATGCTTATGGGGAAAGTATATGTCAAGACCTTGTGACATCTCTGTGGGTCTTTTTTTTTGGGAGTGGGGAAGAGTGATTATAGTTATGATTATATGAAGCAAGCCTTGTGGTATCAAAGGTATTATATTTTTTTTTAAAACGTGGTTGGTGTATAACAACAACAAATATTAGGACATGCTTTGAAACTTCTTCTTCTTCTTCTTCTGCGTTCGTTCTTAAACTCCTGCAGATTAGCAGGATGTAGTCCGGAGAACGGAATGCGTTGTGTCATGGTTTACATCATTTCTGCGATATCTGCGCCTTTCGGCCTGACACATCCGACTTCAGCATGGCTTCGGGTCACTGACCCTATATGAGATGGGACAGCCAACTCCATCTCATAACCTCCTTAGTCGCCTTTTACGACATGCGTGGAAGGTAAACAGAGTTGCTATTCTTTGCTCCCCTTTCCTGCCCCGGCAACACACGGGCAATTTGAAACTTTAAAAATATTTTAGAAAAAAAAAAGCGATTCATGTCGTTCGATTGTCAGATACAGCTCCATGCAAAAAGAACTATCCAGAAATTGGTCGGCTATTGGGGATGTTCATAAATTGCTTGAACATATGTAGTGTTGGTTATGAGTCCGAAAAAGTTGAATAGTTGTTGGCGTGGAAGAAAAAATAGAGTGGAGGGATGGCAAATAATAATGTTTTCAGTTACCAATGACGTTGCTTTAAGTTAAAATATTTTCTAGAAACATGAAACCAATCATGTCATTATTGTCGTACTTTATCTGCTTAAAAAAGGAGTATTGAGCAGTAGAAGGGTTCACAAATTTGACATAATTAATGGAGAGGATGGCCCTTAAAATGTGACATTACACAGGGAGGGGGAGGTGAGTAAAAAGTGGCAAACAATTTTTGACGTAATTTATGGACAAACCGAGAAATGCTGTTGCCATTGGCATTTTTGTGTGTGGTGTGTTAGGGAGGGGACCTGGTAAGTGGAAGGGAGATGTTGCCCTATTTTCTTCTACTTGTGTCTTTGTACTAAATGAGGATTGTTCTATTTTCCTAAGATGGGCGGGGGGCCTTGAAACACATTACAAACCCTCTACCCTCTTGAATATCTTAAACGTTCTCCGCCACCATCCCTTAGGACTATACAGCTATGAGATATGACGCCTCCAAAGGTTCGTAGATAACGGGAGTTTTGGGATGTTAAACCCCCCCCCCCCCCACACACACACACACACCCTTAGAAAATTCTAACACAACATTCCTTTACTGCTAGGAACGTAGTCAAAAGTTCGTTAAAAAACTCCTTCCTTGGCGATTTTTCACAAAAAGATCTTCAAACTTCCCGCCATACAGTGAAATTACACGTGAAAACGGACGAATGACCTTTTTAACTTTAGATATTAAAAACCCCTCCATAAGGATATCTACGGTCCTGCTTCTCCAGATAATGATTCTCTGAAACCTTGAAGAGCTTTCAATAGGAATAGAAACCCTTCGTCCTTCTTCTTCCTCTTAGCCGCGCCAGCTCTACGGCCCCGTATAACGTATGTGTGTGTGTGTGTTGAAGATATACTTATAGATGCAATCACATTCACTATGATAAAATTCTGTAAACAAATATTTAGGAAGATTGCCACTTTTGATAGCTTTTAGATATTTTGTGAAGTGAACGGTTACGAGAATTTGCACCGAGAAACTACACACCGAAGTCTGATATACAGAATTAATAGACTCTTTAGTTTTGATAATGCTATTGAATTCGCGTATGATTAGAGGACAAAATAATGTTACCAGTTTTTATAGCTTGTACAAAAACGCATATTTTTTAATCAAGGAATTATTTATAACGTATTGTAATGTGTTGCTCACTCCCCCCCCCCATATTTATATGTGGATGTGTATATTTGTATATGTGTCATTATATAAAGTAAAGTGGAGTTAACCGATAGCATTTAGTAATGTCGTAGGGGTATGAGATGTTAGCGATCTCACATTTCAGTGGCTATATGAGGACAGTAACCATCTCCTCTCCCTCGCAGTCTTTACTCCTGGATTAACCTAGTACTCATTTAGGGCTGAGTCGACCCGGGAGCCGTTGCGATCTGAAAAACATTTCCGCCTCAACTGGGGAATGAACCTAGGACCACTCATATGCGAAGCCAGTGCGTTATATGTCATTATATGTGGAGGTGTGAATATTTGAATTATCTTTTCTTTGACACTGGAGATCCGGATCGTGGGACATATACATGAAAGCATTTGCTCCGGCACTGCCACGGCAACAAGTGGAGATATTTAATGAAATATTCATGGATATCAAGAGTTATGAGGAGCGCGGTAGCCTAGTGGATAGTGAGCGTGCTTGCTATCATCTGGTTACAGCGTGCCAGGTTCGAAACCACGTCCGGACATAAAAAAAAAATAAAAAACAATCTGGGTTGTGATTTCTCACTTGACACGAGCATTCCTCCAGTCGACTAAGCTGTAAATGAGTACCTGACGCATGAGTTAGGGAAGGTAACAAACAGCAAGGAAGGGAACTGGCCACCCCACCTAATAGTTGCTGCGGCTTAGTACATGAAGAGTTATCTTCATCCCCGACGGCAGATGCCATGGGACCTACCTTTACCTTTACCTTTACCTATCAAGAGTTAGGATAGGAGAGTGAACAGTTTGATACACCATTCAATGTGGAACCAGTTGATATGCAACGAATAGCAACTTTCAAAGATATAATTTGTTATACTTTGAATGCAAAAGTTTGATGGGAGAACGTGTGAAACGTTTGATGGGAGAACGTGTGAAAAGTTTGATGGGAGAACGTGTGAAAAGTTTGATGGGAGAACGTGTGAAAAGTTTGATGGGAGAACGTGTGAAAAGTTTGATGGGAGAACGTGTGAAAAGTTTGATGGGAGAACGTGTTAAAAGTTTGATGGGAGAACGTGTGAAAAGTTTGATGGGAGAACGTGTGAAAAGTTTGATGGGAGAACGTGTGAAAAGTTTGATGGGAGAACGTGTGAAAAGTTTGATGGGAGAACGTGTGAAGGATAATGTCTACAATAGGGATGTATGCTCGCAGAATGAAACGTATGCTGCATTGCATATCTTATAATTTGGAAATGTACAAAATAATGCAATATTTTTTAGCAATTAAAATAAGAATATTTTATAAATATGTATGACTAGTTTCTAGTATAACAATTATTCAAAATCACAAAGTGATTTCTCTCTCTCTTTTATTATTGTCTGGCGAATTTACAAAAGGTAACCACATTGATATTTTCAGAAATGTACAACCTTTTACCAAATAAAGATAGTGCGACCGCATGCAACTCGAAACAAACATGTCTTTAGGATAGCGTGCTCGTTCTGCTTTTGCCGCGGAGTAATACATTTTCTTTAAACTTTACATCTATTTTAACCTTACGCCGGAAAAAAATATTTTATTTCAAATAAAAAACTTACACCTTGATTGTCAAATATTGATAAATTCCTTAGATACAGGGGGACTCCAGGAATCCCCCTTTGAAAAGTTACATGACTTTTAGTACTAGGAATGTAGCCAAAAGTAGGATAGCCTTCTCCGCTTCTCCTTGAAATCTGAAAAATCACATTTACTGCTATGAATAAAGAAAAAAAATGGTAAACCTTTTATCCTCCCACATAAATTTATTCCGAATAAAAGTCACATAAAACTCACGAAAATAAGTTTCGCTATGAGTAGGAGAGAATTACCACCTTTTTTGTCCTACCTAGTGGAGCTCGTGGCCGAGTGGCTCGAATGCCGACCTTAGAACCCTGAAGTCCCGGATTAAACCCACAGTTGGGACTCGTATTTTTATCTTTGAGACAATTGGTGACCGAAGCAAACTATCAGCTCGTCTCGTGACATCTACTCCCTTTGAGTAGAAGGCTCATTCAATAGGTATTGTACTAAGCCGAAAGCTGAAGTCTCCAAGGTATGAAAGAAAGATGTGAAAAACCTCCCCACTGCACATAGGAAGGAAAAGCTAATCGCTCGCAAGAGCGGGGTTAGCAAGAAGAAGATCCGTAGCACAGAATGTGTACGTTGACACTTTTTACAAAATTGAGCATCATGACCTCAACTGAACACCAGTATACAGAGTGGCAACCCTGATAATAGTAATATTGATATACTCCTGCTGGTAATGATGGTGATAATATATTCTGTGCACGAAGTATTCGCTGCAATTGATTGACAGATAGTTGTACATGAACAATAGTGGATGATTGTCCAAAACTCTGAATGAAATCTGTATGAAACGTAGACTAAAAACATACGTCGTTACATGTGATACTACGGATGTATTCTAAAGCTAAAACTCTCAGACAACTTCACAGGAATGAGCACTAATTAAAGGACACTATGAAATAAATTGTATCAAGTTTTAAAGAACTCGAAGGTCGCATATGATTGACTTTATATGTGCTAGATATAGACATGTTCCCATTGTGTTTTGTGCGTGGCATCCTGGTTAATTGTGCGCCTTTTTACTGTTTGCCCCTGTCTTCAGCACATGGCTTACTTGGGCAGGACTGTGGTCCTACTCGAGTGGGACTGCTTAATTTCCAGCCCACTGATGGTTGAACTAAGCCCCATCACCACTTCATGGTGTAGGCCTCGATGGGGTCAATAAGAACAATTCGATAAGAAAGCCACAAACACCACCATAAGATGTATATCACATTATGAACCGATCAGAACAAGTTGTAAGTCTACGCCTCAGAACGGGAAACAACCTACTCTGCAGTCACATGTATACAAAATTCAAGGTTGGCAACACGGTCATGTGTTCTTGTGGACAGGCAGCACAGAGTTCCAAACATATACTTCAAGGTGTTCTGAGTATGAAACCCTGAGACAGACATATTGACCAGAGGAAAAACAACACTAGAATCAAAGCTCTATGGGCCACTGTATGAACTGCAAAAGACAGTGAGTTTTATTCAGGAGACAGAATTACAGATATAGTCATGTTTCAAGTGAACGAAAGAAGAACAAGAAGAAGAAAATATGTACTAGGCTACCCCATGTGTACTCTGTCTCTATCAACAAAGTAGCTCACTACCTACATAGAGTATCTCACAGAGCACATAGCTCTGTGGCTCTATTGATAATTTCTAAAAGGATTTCAAAATATTGTGCTTATAAATAAGATAGCGTGAGCCTATTTTGAACCAATAACCTCTTGAAAACACGAAAATTTGATTTGATTTGACCTCGTCGCCACGGAGACCATTATGTTTCACTAATGTGACAAATAACGGAACGCATGCTGAATATCTGAAACAATGCAACAATAAACCCTGCTAGAAAACATGTATCTACTGTGAGACTTTCCACTTCTGAAAGTTCCAGCGCTAAATGTATACAATTATTTTGTACCCCCTCTGAGTACGGAAGCTCTTCTCAAATGATTTCACATCGCTGGAAATCGAGGCCTTCTGTGTATAAAATAAAACTCCGCAGAAACCTAACAATAATGACAGAAATAAAAGCTCTCTTGCTGGTACATCATGGAACACACAAACAGACAGATATGTAATAATAAGATCCTTACATAGGCTTAGCATCACGGTACAATCACATGCCAGCTCCAGATCTTGGGTGGTCTAGGAGAATGACGGGTAGAATTAGATGGGAAACGATGAAGAGAGGGAAGATTCCTAAGATGAGTTGATACATAAAAAAATATATTGCACGTGTTTCAAATGTTAATAATTGAGAAAGATGCTCAACTTAAAATTGTCGGAGGGCCTCATTTTATATTCCTTGACCGATTCCTTTCGTCAATTTCATGTAGGAAATTGTGAAACTCGTCTGGAAATATCCTTCAAAAGTGACGCTTTGACTTTGCAAGTGATTTCATGGGGCACTTGGTTGTATATTTTGTTACGACAGCCAATAACAATCACGGGAAGAGTCAAACAGCGTCACTTTTGAAAGGTGCTTATAAGGAGTTAGCAGTATTGCATAATATACGAGGGACTCGCCTTCAAATTATGAGGGCCGCACACTTAGAAAGTATGCATATGTGCGAGTATCAACAATTGTTCTGTTAAATGTCATACAAACAGCTCCATTAAACAAAGCCCATTGTCCTGATATCATATAAATCGAATTAATCAAGGTAGCAGTAGATGTTAGGGACACAATGGACACAATACGACAATCAATATAAGCTAACTGCGTGAAACGTAACAACAATTGTACTTACGTAAAACAGGTTTTTATAACAATTCCATTCAGTCACGACGGATTATCTAAAAAAACTAGTTGGTAATGATGTGCACACAGGAAAACATACAAATTACAATACACAAAACATAGTCAACGTTTCAACCAAAAGGTCTTATCAAGATACGCACAAAACATTAATAGACGACGAATGGAAAATATCACAACACACAAACGTATCCAACGGAAATATGGAAATGATTTTCATATTAAGAAGGAACATCATAATAAGAAGAAAGTTAATTTTTTCGGCCATGTGAAGAGACACGATGGTATGGAAAGAGTGTAGCTGCAGGGCAGACAGAGGCCGACCAAGACGTCGTTGCGCAAAAGACATTCAGGTATGCATGAACATGTCGCTAGAGACAGCGGGACAACTTCCCAGAGACCCAGGGCATTTCAGGAGATTCATAAGGAAGACTATGTTCTGGAACGAATACGTCACATGACACACTCACATGCTTCCAGACTACCATCAGATAGTACCCATCAAAAAGGATTGCTATATAGACAAATGTATACAAAGCCAGGGGCAGACAATGCAAAAGATGTATTACAGAAATAAACTGGTCAACAAAAACAAACGCATATGAAGCACACAAAAATACGTCTACAGATAACTCTTTTATCCCAGACCATGAAATGCATAAAGGGATGTCAAGAAAAAAGAATTTTTAAAATTCTATATTATATAAAGCTATATTAACCAGATAGGGGACGGCAAAGAGAAAAGTTACTAGATGGGTTTGTATCGTGGCACGGTAGAAGCTCACCAACCGAGCTTATTGACAACACAAGAGACAGAGAGTCGTGGAGAAACATGATCGCCTACGCCAGTCGGCATGGCACTTAATTGATTAATTGATATTAACCACATTTTCTTTTTATTTATACCAAGTTATTTTAGTATTTTAGAATCTAATGAATATTTTGTACTTTTTTTTATAAATAATGTGGCATTAGACAGGAAAAGACTTCATTTGTACTCGTTCTTAAACTCATGCTGGTAAACATCGTGTAGCCTAAAGACCGAAATGTAATGTAAATTACTACATCTGTAGTAACTAATACATATCTGCATTTTTTTTATTCTTAAGCATTTTATCAGCGATGCTGTCGTGCCTTGGTGATTTTTTGTGTCTATCAGTTTGCTTATAGATACTTTTAATATGACAGTTACAACCGAAGACGGATGTGTCGGGCTATTTGCACAAATAAAACGACGACACAACGAATTTTCATTCTCTGGACTGCATCGTGCTGGAAATCTAGTTGGATCATTGTCCTGCTTTAAGAGAAATCTAATGCGAGTTTGAGAATTTACGTTGAAGAAAAAGAGTATGATATTTGAAAACGTTTTAATTGTTCCTACCGTTTTATTTCTTCGCGAATATGTCGCTGTCTGCATACAATGATGGCAATGGTATTTTCTTTTCTTTATGATTCTGCATCATGTCTGCTTGCCAGTGTAGAGTTTACTTGTATCTTTCAGTGTAATTGTTTGTCGCTGAGAGTTGTTATCATCAATTATTTGCTTGGTTAGTTGCCACAATGTTCTTTTTCCCATTTAAAGTTCAATTTTATGTTTTTCCTGCAAGGATCTTCTCTGTTGTTTTTTTTTTAAATGAACCTAGCAATGTTTTTTTAGGGTGACGTGGTTCTGGTGGGACTGTTGCGTCCCTGCCATATTACGTGATTCGGCCAGTTCTTCCTGAAGTTTCGGAGTGTATTGTTTCAATATGGTACATAATTAACATCACTCCTCGTGGTATTGTCTTCTTAGCTACCTTAAGTAGTAGTATTCATTTGATTAAACTCTTCACAATTGTGTTGATATCTCTGCCTGTTACTTATATGTCTCTTGTGAGTATAGTTGTGTTTATAGATGTTCCAGTTTTGTTTTCTTGTAGTTCCATCTTGGCTTGGTTGGTCTTGTAATTATTGTTTTGTTCACTTGGATCATGACTGGGCGATGATCTCTGCCATCGAGTTATTCGTCTATTGTTTTTATTTTAATATTCCAGCCAGTTCTGGGGTGCAGAATGCCATGTCTTAGGGTGGAGGTGCTATGTCATTATACTAGCGAATTATACTCGCGCAGACTGGAAGCAGCAGCAGTGACCTAGTCCATGAAGCTGGACTTATTTTCCAATCAAATTGTACAGATGGCAAGGACACGCATACTGAAATGAATAAACATATTTTCAGGTATTGGATGAAGTACAGTCTTCATCTAATTCTAGAAGGACCATCACAACATTCCTAATGGACATTTAGTAATGGACAATGCTTCCTATCACAATGCAGTATCGCAGGAAGTCAAAATATCAAATGCATCAAATACAAAAGATCAAGTTAAGTCATGGTTCACTAAGGAAAATTTCCCCTTCGATAATAAGTTTTTGAAGGCCGAGCTGTTACAGATTGTGAAGACGACAAATAGGACAACGTTGTATCATATTGATAAAATCATTCAACAAACGGTCGCACTTCTCTGCGACTCACTGTATCATGCTTACCTTAACATGATGACGTTAGTTTGGGCTAAGGTCAAAGGGCAAGTTGTTGAAGAATACACAACGTTTAAAATATGTGAGGCTGAAGTTACACCGCGAGTATCTCTCCAAAATAGACATTCAGTTTTGGAAAAAAATGTTTGGATCATGTAATCCGAGAGGAAAATGACTACTGGCACCGAGATGAATTACAATTTGTGCAACATATCTATCTATCTGTCTGTCTGCCTGTCTGTCTATACGCTATCGCCCTTGTTTGCCTTGCGGAGTCAGGGATATACCAGTTCTCTGGATATGGCCTTTTTTGTGCGGTTTGTAAGCTTGTTCCTGTGACTTCTTTGATTTATATGATACATCTTTTACATAGTCTGCCTCTGGCTTTATAGCCGTGATGATTATGTGTCATGGCTATTTGTGCCATGCTATCTGTTTGTAGTCTGGAAGTGTGTGAAACCACTTGAATCAACTTCTTGTAATCATCAGATTCGAAATTTTGAAGAAAGTATTTCGTAAAGGTGCTCATAAAAATCTTACATAAATAAGTGTATGTTGAGCACACCATTAGTTACATATACAATGGCAACACAATAAATCTAATCAAATATCGGCTAAAATAATACAGTATTGGAGCGCAGTTACCAGAAATTATTGGAGCGCAGAAATCCTGGGTCTAATGGTGACCGAAGGGCAGATTAACTGCTACATATTACAGTGACGTTTACTATTGCACATAACTGACAACAAATACAACATTTACATATCAAATATTTTTAGGAGATACGCCTTTGCATGCAATGTCAAGTGTCAGTAGCATTTTTATTATAATATCTAAAATTTGACCCCACTTATTCGCAATGAACCAAAAACTTCAAAGGATTTCGCCGATATGTACAATCCAGAGCAGTTATGGAATAAATGATAATGATATTTTTGCTTCGGGTAAAAATCTAGTATTGCATGACAGAGAAACATGCCTCTAACAGACATTTTCTGAGATATTCGCATGCAATTGTGATTACGAATTTATTAGCGAATTATAGTGACTGGTGTCTTGACTGGGTGTGATGGGATCCTGAAATGTGCCTTACAGTCTACGTTAATAGCGGTAAAAGGTGTGCAGGCCTCGAACTCCCTCCCTCTCTCTCTCACTCTCTCACCCTCTCTCTCCTCGGACACGACATTGGACAAGATTGTGTGTAACGTTTATAGTTCATGTTCGTCTGTCAGGAAACACTGGCTCATCGGTAAATGTTCATACCGCCTGAGTCGGTAAACTTTGCAAGGTGTAATATTCCCACCGTCTGACATTTAAAATCTGTCTGGACACCACTATCAGCTGTTGGATCGTCGCCGATCGCGATAACTGTTATACCGTGTTACAGAGAATTATCAATAGACAGTTGTATAGAGAGCAGGGGTCAGGAGTGGAAAAGAGCCACAGACCTCTAGATAATACTCAAGAAATCTATATCTAGAAAGCCGTGAAAGAACAGTCGAGTGAAGCGATCGGAATGACCAACTGAGATAAATTAACAAATGGAAATGTTTACCGCGTGTTGCCGTAATCTCAAAGTCAAGCACAGGATCATCATCATGGTTTGCCGTCTCCGCAACGAAGGTTGGCTGTGTGTAAAGGGGAGAGGAGGGCGTCGACAGCGCCGAATTTAGATTTGATAATGCCTAAACTATTTGAGATATGGGCCCTCCGTTCTAGCAGCCATCCCAGTGTGTATAGACTCAGAGATACTGATGGTTCTCTATCTCTCTAATGGGATACTGATGGTTCTCTATCTCTCTAATGGGATACTGATGGTTCTCCCTCTAATGGAATACTGATGGTTCTCTTTCTCTCTCTAATGGGAAACTGATGGTTCTCTCACTAATGGGATACTGATGGTTCTCTCTTTAATGGGATATTGATGGTTCTCTCTCTAATGGGATACTGATGGTTCTCTCTCTAATGGGATACTGATGGTTCTCTCTCTCTAATGGGAACTGATGGTTCTCCCTCTAATGGGATACTGATGGTTCTCTCTAATGGGATATTGATGGTTATCTCTCTAATGGGATTCTCTAATGGGAACTGATGGTTCTCCCTCTAATGGGATACTGATGGTTCTCTCTAATGGGATATTGATGGTTATCTCTCTAATGGGATACTGATGGTTCTCTCTAATGGGATATTGATGGTTATCTCTCTAATGGGATACTGATGGTTCTCTCTAATGGGATATTGATGGTTCTCTCTCTCTCTCTAATGGGATACTGATGGTTCTCCCTCTAATGGGATACTGATGGTTCTCTCTAATGGGATATTAATGGTTCTCTCTCTAATAGGATACTGATGGTTCTCTCTCTAATGGGATACTGATGGTTCTCTTAATAGTCCCAGTCAGTTGTTGAGTACACTAAATATTTGTGAGTTTCAGACTATTTTGCAGAGGTTGTTTGACTATTTCAATTGTAACATATTTATATTTTTTAAATATATAAATACCAGTCTCCATAATAGTCCAGACGTAGAATGGCGTCCGATGATATTCTTTAACAGTTCACCGAGATGCTGCATAAAACCAGTGCAGAACTCGCTAATCCGATAATCACCCGAAGATTCAGGTATCCACAAGGGAGGAAAATCAACAAGGCTTTCAACTGACAGTACTTTATGCCCCAGATCTCGGGACCGACGTCCCGGCGCCTCAAGTAGCGGTGAACAAGCTTTAAAATAAAAGTGGAGAAACACATACTAAGCTCCGCCTCACGGACCGCCCAAAGAGTGTACTATAAGTTGCTATTGTTTATACTTGAACAAATCAAACCAAATCTAATCTGTTAGAATTAATATATTCTTGGTAAACAAGCTTAACTGGCCACATATCGCCTCATTTCAAACATAATTATTATCCGAGTTGTGTTTACAAATTTAAACTCCAAGAAAGGTGACCTGTCATCAGCGAGGACTTGTAAACATTGTGTGACATTTTTGTCATCTTAACTCCCAAATTTTATTTCACGAAGTGGACGGAGATACATGTCTCATCTTCATGTTTTCAAGCAACGTGGCTGAGCTCGCGAAG
This sequence comes from Meghimatium bilineatum, assembly GCA_034231615.1. Lineage (NCBI taxonomy): Eukaryota > Metazoa > Mollusca > Gastropoda > Stylommatophora > Philomycidae > Meghimatium > Meghimatium bilineatum. Next base: position 32,184,986 of record CM067299.1, on the reverse strand, counting down.
CGCAGACGACGCGTAAGAGACATTTTTTTCCTTTCACGCCATGAAGAACTAGTCAGTGTGTAGTCTGCCACGATACTAAACAAAGCGAACTGAAGCCCTCTCGTGTTTTCTTTTGAGTGCCGGGACCCCAGTGAGAACTTTTCGTACAGGACTGCTAGCCGCTAAACGCGTGTCGAAGATGTTAAAATTACAATGCTTGTGATTTCTGAGTATGTTCTTGCTTCACTGACGAGTGTTTGTTATGGAGTATTAAGCTGTGTTTAAGTGTTCTAAAAAGCAATTCAAGAAGTAACTTCCATGTTCCTGGGTCTGTCCAGGTCGTGATCATGTCAGGGAGTACTTTCACAGAATCGTCTCCTTTTCTGCTCTTGTTTTTGTTAGGATACTGCCTGGCCATGATTGAAGGTGAGTGTTGTTGTTGTTTGCTGTAGTGTAATCTTTTTCATTGTTACTCTTGTACCTTAGCACGGGCTGGTAAATATTACCTGTGAAAACAGCCAACAATAGGACCGCAGACATGACCTTATAATAGATTAAAAAAGGGGAGGGGGTAATTTGATAACCTTTATTTATTTCTCTTAGCCATTTGATTGTGTGAGCACATTTCTTAGAATGATATATTATAAAGTTTATGTCGTAGCTGTGCACTTGGTCACTAAGTGTGTGAGCATTTTTCTTAGAATGACATGCCATAAAGTTTATGTCGTAGCTGTGCACTTGGTCACTAAGTTGTGTGAGCATTTTTCTTAGAATGACATAAAGTTTATGTCGTAGCTGTGCACTTAGTAAACTAGATTGTGTGAGCATATTTCTTAGAATGACATACATTTGTGTGTGCACATAGTCACTAGGCTGTGTGAGTCTTAGGATAACATACAAAGTTTATGTCGTAGCTGTGCACTTACTCACTAGGCTGTGTGTCTTAGAATAACATGCACAGTTTATGTAATGATGATGATGTTCCTCCTTTGCAAGCGAAGATGGGCACGACATGAAAAACAATAAATGCGATGAAAAAAATTAATGCGATGAAATAAAATAAATAATTAAAATTGGTAATTATCTAATTTGGTTTGTGAGTTCGTACATGCCCGATGAGTCGGATTCGTGCACGGCAAGTTCTATTGCAGTGCTTGCAGGAGTGCTGAAGGTTCGGAGTAGGAGAATTTTCGGATTTGTCTTTCCGCTTCTTGCGCTTGTGGATTGCCCGAAATGTTCTTTCTCTTTCAAATTTCGTGATGCCAGCAGTGTTCTGGATCTCTCTTTTAGCAGAGCAATTGTCTTACTAGATTTCCTACAGGACGTAGGTCCTAGTCCAGAGAACGGAAATGCACCGTATCGCGGTTTTATTTGCACCATTGGTCCGACACATGCGACTTTGACTTTTATATCACGAAATAATGAACATTAGTATGAACTCTGTGATTAACGCCACTCATCAAGTAAACAATAGCCATACTTGATTCCATTTCAAGGTCTCAAGTCTCCCATGTCTAAAGTTCTTCTACTGATTTTGTTCTCAAACTCACATTGCTTTGCAGGATGTTGTCCAAGAAATAGAATGTTTTGTTATGATATGAGCCTATATTTGATTAGCGTTGGCATTGTATTTTTCTACATATTCGCATTATATACTGTTTTTCATTCTTCCTCAATCCCTTGTTCCCAATGATGGAATCCCGTCTAGTTGCTTTGAAATATCTACAACAAAAACAATGCCACAAATCCTGGACAACTAGACAAAGGAAGGTTACAATTAGACAAAGAAGCTATTGGTGAGATATATGTATAAATGACGGACGTTTTTAAAAACAATACCAGATTTCTAACACAAATCCTTCTCAATACCACAAAGCAAACAATTCAAAGAAAAAACCTTCCTCAGGACTAACATCTACCACAATAAAATTGTCCTGCTGTGAGGGCTGAGACCATTTTCCCCGGTGGAATCAAAGTGTCTACATCAGAACAACTCCGATGACACTAGGTTTCGCTATACGCCAGATATAACCAAGACGGAACACAATGTCATGTTGAAAGGGGCGTGTAGCGGAACAAAGGGATAAATCCCTGGATCAACCGACCAAAAAAAAAACCAATACCGGAAGGCAAGGTGATCTTTCTATCCTATGAATTACGAACGATCGATTTTTCGTTACCTTTGTCCAATGCGAGGATTAGGTATCTCTAGATCAGGCATTCTCAAAATGATGATCGTGTAATAACATGTGGTGATCTAGCCATGCAAGTTTTAAAATGCTTGTGATTACCTCTTTACAACTTACAATCATGATTTCTCTTTACATTTCAACCATTATTGTACAAACCGAAACAAATAGTGTCACTATCTACGCTTATGAGGAAGGGAAATGGGGGAGGGGGTATGTACTGTACAATGATAGTTATAGTTGATACTTACCAGTATTCACGTTTAATTTCACTTTCCCTTTCATGTTCTCTGCTGTCTCGTTCAATATTTCTCATTGTATGTTATGATGCTCAGCTCGTACACTAAATATTGCATGTAGGTGATGCTCGCTTTCTGACAGAATTGAGAACCACTGTTCTTGATGATTCATTCATACCCAGAAGATTCCGACTAGGGGTTCTCAATATTTGAGATATGAGAATATGTACATATAAATTCAACAACACTGTAAGTGAAAGGAAACAACAACAGCTAGGCAGATAAATAACGTATAATCTTATTTCAGAATGTACTAACATTTGGATATAGGGCGTGTTGAGAACAATCTTGGTCATGTCCTATCCCCATAACAAAAGACTACGGTACTTGTGGTATGATAGCCTGTCATGATTTCTTGGCATGGTTACATTCAGTAGTTTGCCATTGTTTTATGGATAGTTCTGCTAGAGTAAGACAAACATTTTGTCAGTGTTTTGACCCACCGATCCTTATACATAGTAATCTGATAATTAACACGTTAGATAGTACATCTGAAACCGCATTCTTGTAAGGATGGCGTTTCATTGAATTCGGAAGATATTGACTAACTTAAGCTGCAAGGCGAATCGGTGTTAGTAAGAGGACGTATTGTAGCCAAACAGTGTGGAGCTTACATGACAATAATATCCAGTATGAGAATAGAGGTCGGGGCAGTTGCGACAACTTTTACATGTCATTGGAAAGGCGCAACTATGGATCAACTCTTCACTGTGACCTTTGTTCTAGTTTCTAAGTATTACCTAACCTTTGCAGTGTGATTAGTAGAATTTGTATAAAATTTAATTATATTAATTAAAAAGGCATATTAATTTTGAATTAGTATTTAGATTTGGGTTAGGATTAGTTATACATTTAAAAAAAAATTAGTTATAAAAGTTATAATTATAAATGTGGTTGATGTCGTTTGTGTCGGGAGATGTAACGTCACGGCGTCCATTAATTTCATTAGTGTTACACGGAAATCCGTGACGTCGATTAGTTAAAAATGTAAACATTGTGTGCTATTTAAAGCACAGGGAAGAGTTGATCCGTAGTTTTACCCATTGGAAACAACACTAAACAGATCAGTTATTGACTTCCGACTCTCAGTCCATGCTTCCATAAATAGACGGCATACGTCCATGCATATGTCCTTCAAGAACTTGTATGGATATATATATATATATATACCGTCCAGATACGCAGAAATGAGAGAGCTGACGCACTAGCTACAGAGGCAAATATGTAGTACTTTACATATATGGAAAAAGGGAGGTCTTTATATCAATATTAGATCGCTTTTTGGAGAATGATACTGAACAATAGGTGCTGTACATTGACTGCAGGAATTTAGAATCAAGCATAGGGCAAGCAGGTAGTGATGAAAGAGTGGGCGAATGAGGTTAATGAAAAAACAGCGGGCGACAGCAACAATAAGCATACATACTATTTATCATCTAATGAAAGAGACTGAGCACTTTATCTATCTTCCCGGAAGTTCTTGAATACATTTATGATAACCCATCCCTTAAGAAATTGTATCCACTGCCATGAGCTCATGTGACGATTCTGAGTTTCCCGATACCTCAGAAAGATGTGAACATACAATCATATTCGTAGACAGAGCAGTCGAACACACTGAGATTTGAACCTCTATGTTTCGTAACTTAGATTCAACAAATGATCAATGCAATTAAAAAGCCAACACAAAGTTGACTACCAAATTATGAACAGGCAAGAACAAGTTATTATTCCACTCCTTAGTTATGATTTTCGCATCAGAATTGGACTCCTCATTAAATGTATACATAGTTAGAAATTGGCAACACGACCATGTGGATAGGCACGGCGAACTGCGAAACATACAATCCAAGAATGTCCTGAATGTGAAATTCTGAGGAATACACACTCTCCCAAAGAAATAACACTAGAACAACTCTATGAACCTCAAACACTGTTTTAGGGAATAAAGTTGCAGATATGTCAAATAACGAGGGAACGTGTCTCAAGAAGACGATCTGGTCAGATGCGAGGAAGTGAAGACCATCATCATAGATAACTACAACAAAAAGTGGAAAGACGGATCACCTCAAATATAATGCAGTCCACTGGTATTACCAACTATCCAGAAGAGACCAGGTTATCTTGCTGCAACACAGAACTGTACACAACAAAATGAGACATCACATGTACACCAAATTCACAATTGGTTCAACTGGCTTTTGCTATTGCAACTTGGCGAATATGACAGCAACACATCATCATCAGGTGCTATACTGGCTGGCGTTGTCAATCATGCTCTCCACCGCTCTCAATCTCCAGTATTATGTATCAAGATCGTTGCTGTTTCCCTGTCGTGCGAGATTGTTAAACTCATATTTTCTCACGTTGTCGCCCTCTGTCTCTGTTGCCTTCAATCTTGCCTGTTGTGACTATGTTCTCCAAACTTCCTTGTATCATAAAGTGGCCAAAAATGAAGATTGTCTTTTTCTTATATTATTGATTAAGGTCCGTTTAGCATTGACTCTTTCAACACCTCATTAGTTTTCCTGGCTGTCCATGGTATTCTCAGCATTCTTCTGTAGAACTACATCTCTATTGCCTATAATTTCTCACTTTCCTGTTTGTTATTTATCCAAGACTCGCATCCATAGGTTAGTATAGGAGTTATATATCACTGCAGAACTAACTTCTACTGAAAAAGTCATATTACACAATCTATTTTTCCATTTTTCTGAATGTTGCAACACAATTCGTACAATAATGTTCACATTATGCAGACCTGAAGAGAAAGACATGGCCCACCCCAATCATCTTCGAAGAGAAACTGTATGGCAACGTGGAATCTCTGAAACAGACAGCAGCCTATAACATAGAATAAAGAGTCCCAACATGGACTGAGTGATGATCGCTGAAGAAACACTGGTTTATAGAAGAAACACTGGTTTATAGAAGAAACACTGGTTTATAGAAGAAACACTGGTTTATAGAAGAAACACTGGTTTATAGAAGAAACACTGGTTTATAGAAGAAACACTGGTTTATAGAAGAAACACAACTTCAAATACAAACATCCCACGCTAACTAAACACGTTATTTTATTTAATTCAGCCAATCAATAATAATCCATCGGTAACAGACAAAATAAATAACAATGGTTTGAATAACTGGAAATAAACCCTTTCCTAACAGATTACATAATAATATTCTGTCTCTGGCACTTTAATTGGATAAGAAAATGTATTCAATATGCTACATGGATAATATTCATTACCTAACATACACAATGGATAATGTACCTTCTCAAGACTACACAAACGATAATCCACCACTAAGGTCTCACATGCGTATGTAGCAAAAGTTGTATCGTTCATTCATTTCATATTTTATAATTGATAATCAATAATTATATTGCGTCTACATTTACTTGATATCAAGATTACATCACCGTTATTTATTGTTCTATAAATAAAAGAAGATATATTCTTCTAATTGATATATTCTTCTAATGTCAAAATCTGAGATTTGGTACGTAATAATCTGTGAGATTTGTGCAATGAAATTTGCACTGGATAATAAACTGTCAGCATTTCTATCTCTGCATTAATTCTGACCAAATTTCTGCTGATTAGCAGGATTTAATAAGAACAATCGAATGCATATGTCATAGTTTACAGCTTAGTTGCAATATCTGAGGCTTTTAAGCATGGCACATCCAACTTCAGCATGACTCCGAGTCATTTTAACTATATATGGAATAGGACAGTCAATTCCACCCCAATATATTAGCATTTGAAATGAAATACTATACAAATATCTTAAGAATATACATGGTCAGAAAGGCGACCCAACACAGACATCCATAAAGACCCGAACACATAAGACGACTGGCTTCTCAAAACTATCAAAAACTCAAGTTAACATATTTTGGACATGTACAAAAACACATTGGGTTAGAAAGATTAATCATGGACTGACTGAAAGAGAACAATAGGCATACCAAGGCGGAGATGGAAGTAGGATAGCAAAGACTTTTTAAATATGGCACTGGAAGAGACTGCAGCTTGAAAAGAACTAAGAAGGGGGGATGTTTACAGAGTGGAAGCGAGGACAACGTTCTGCTAAGAACGAGTCACTTAGAAGAGTTTGTCCTATCGACATAGTTCTTGATCTTATTAATGATCCAAAACGGTTTTGACTATTAGTTATTGATTATGGACAGACTTCATTTCACTCCAGGCAGACCTATTGGTGCTCAATCTCCCCTAGCAGATTACGAAGCACATGCATACTGATGGCTCCTGTGGTCCGCTTGTTAGACATTTTTCTCGTTCCTCCCTACAGGCGTCCTGTTCTACAATTACCATACTTAACACCGCATTCTTCAAATCTCAGTCTTGGTGTGGTTCATCAATCACGGTATCAGAATTCTGCATGTGCTCATCAAGCAGTTTCAGAACATCATCTTTATCAATTAACGTTATCATCCTTGTATATTGGTGCATGGGATGCCAGTCTGTCTGCCATCTCGTTACGGCGAGCACCAGATGCCTTTGGCAGTAGATCCATGTGATGCCCTGGAGGTTATATATAGCTATAGGATTTTTCGCAGCATGGATTGGGAGTCGGACACAATGACTGCTTTGGTGAATGAGTCCCAGAGATTCATTTGAGCGCAGCAGTGGCAGTCTCGACTTCCATCTTAATACTGGATGTAGTTGCTCGGTATGCTCAGCTGTTCTCGGCAATGACTATCACGATAACTGGCTGCGAAGCCCCAAGCTTCGCTTAGTTCGTTTAGTCTTGAGAAGGTACATTGTCCATTTTGTATGTTCATTCATTCATTCATTCATTCATTTTCCTTTTGCGCTGAAGTTAGCGCATAGTGCAGAGGTCAGATCTCTCCAATTATGTCAGTTCAAAGCTATTCTGTACAGTTCTTGAATAGTATGAATATTGGTTGTTTTACTTTCTCTAAGTATTGTTTTTCTGAATGTTTCTTTTGGTCTACCCCTTGCTCTTTATTTTGTATGTTAGGGAATGAATATTACCCATGTAGCATATTGAAAACATATTCTTATGTTCTTACCACGACACATAGATCCATCGTTGAATACAATAGTATCATCTCCAGTTATCAGCAATTAGCTGATCGATTTTCAGTTTTGCTTTTTTTTATTTCCTCACTTTCTACATTCCCTTCGAGCCGAGGTTTTACTGTAGCCAAGCCCCACTGCACATAGGAAGTAAGAGCAAATCGTTCGCAGTTCCTGGAGATAGCAACCAACCAACTATAGCCAAAGAATAAATATGAACGGAATTAAGTATAAGTGTCGCCTGTGTGTTGCCGGGGCCCGAAAGGGGAGCACAGAATAGCAACACTGTTTACCTTCCACGCATGTCGTAAAAGCAACTAAGAAGGTTATGGGGTGGAGTTGGCTGTCCCATCCCATATAGGGTCAGTGACCCAAAGCCATGCTGAAGTCGGATGTGTCAAGCCGAAAGACGCATACATCGCAGCAATGCTGTAAACCATGACACTACGCATTCCGTTCTCCGGACTACATCCTGCTAATCTGCAGGAGTTTGAGAACGAACGCAGAAGAAGAAGTATAAGTGTTAGGCCTATATTATTTATAAACAAAACATACTAGACGCCTGTTTTGTCTATAAATATTGGTAGTACTTATACGAGTACCTATTTTCGTACAATTTGCATTGTGTTACTCCAGCCCTCGCATTTCCAGTATGGAGATGTTCCCGTCAGTGGAACTTTATCTCGAGGTTTGAGTAGCATGGCTGGTGTTATTACGCTCTGTGCTAAAGTTTTTAGATCTGCATATTTACGCCGGTTTCGCGTTATAAGAAATACACCTTCTTATAAATTGATGTCTGCTTCGCTTTCATATTTCGAAATGCTTATTCTGTGTTTCTGCTATATGTATGCAAAGAGTGGTATACTGTGAAAGGCAATTTCTGCCACCGGTCGTACTGCAGTGGTATGCTGTGACAGGTAATCTCTGACACCGGTCGCACTGCGGTGGTAGCTGTGAAAGCAATCTCTGACACGGTCGTATTGCTGTGGTATGATGTGAAAAGGCAATCTCTGAAACCGGTCTTACTGCAGTGGTATGCTGTGACAGGCAATCTCTGACACCGGTCGCACTGCGGTGGTATACAGTGAAAGGCAATTTCTGACATAGGTCGCACTACGGTGGTATTCTATGAAAGCAATCTCTGACACCGGTCATCCTGCGGTGGTAGCTGTGAAAGCAATCTCTGACACGCTCGTATTGCGGTGGTATTCTGTGAAAGCATTCTCTGAGACCGGTCGTACTGCAGTGGTATTCTGTGAAAGCAATCTCTGACACGCTCGTATTGCGGTGGTATGCTGTGAGAGACACAAATACCGCATCTTAGATCTAAACGACTCAACCAAAAATAAAAGTGCACCTGTGGCATATCGATTTATTATCTTAAGTATAGAAAGATCGAAGTTCAGGCAATACTGTCACAGTTACCTCTAAGCTTAATATCTACAATGACTACAATACAATTTTAATTTAAAAACATACATTATGTTCAAGATTCTCCGTCTTTTATTGTGGCTTATCACCGTGTGTTGCTGGGGCCCGTGAGTGGAGCACAGAATAGCAACACTGTTACCTGCCACACATGTCGTAGGAGACGACCAAGTGAGATTTTAATGAGAAATTTGCTATCCCATAGAGGCTTAAAGTGACACAAGTTGTGCCGAAGTCGGATGTGTCAGGACGAAAGGTATATATGCAGATACGCATCTATTTTAAGCCGTGGTACAACGCATTCCGTTCTTTGGACTACATCCAGAAAATCTACAGAAGTTATCTACAGAGATAATCTGCAGAAGTTGGAGATAATCTGCAGAAGTTGGAGATAATCTGCAGAAGTTGGAGATAATCTGCAGAAGTTGGAGATAATCTGCAGGAGTTGGAGATAATCTGCAGAAGTTGGAGATAATCTGCAGAAGTTGGAGATAATCTGCAGAAGTTGGAGATAATCTGCAGGAGTTGGAGATAATCTGCAGGAGTTGGAGATAATCTGCAGGAGTTTGAGAATGAACGTAGAAATTCAGGATTGTGATTGACATATTGAGACATACTTCATAACTAGATACTACCCTATTTACCGCTATCCTTTCGACCAAGCCACAAAAGAATATATACCTAGATAATTATTTGTGTCATGACATCTTGTGTATATCGAAATAATAACACTTCAATTTTGCCCTAACTTGTCAACAAGTGTTTAATATATACCCTTTCTCCAAAGTTCCATAACGCTTCGAAACGTAAAATTATTACCCTTATTTATATTCACTATGAAAGGTCATTAAATGTAAGCTTGAATTCTATAGTAATAGCACTGTTGACAACCTGACTTTGAAATAGATCGATGATTATGTTTTCGTCTGTCACAACTTAATATCATCACTCCATGTAGGCTTCGTAGCAGTGATACGACATGTTATTCTTTTGTCTATTACATCTATTAGGTCCGTTGTGTGTCTCAGTATGAAAACAGTTCTGTGATTCTAGTGTTACCGCGTTGTTTTTGCACGTAACAGCTTATTAGATTGAAATTCGTTCAGGCAAAAAAACACAAAAAACTACAGAAATTATGTCTCGTCTGTGATATATATATATATATATATATATCATTGTTTTATTCATCAACCTATTTGCCAATACTAACACTTTATAGTTTTACCTTATTGCCACACTTCCATAGTGTGGTAAGTGGTAGTGAAGTGTGCGAGATATGTATATGGAAATTTATTTTCTTTCTTCTTCTGTGTTCGTTCTCAAACTCATGCAAATTAGCAGGATGTAGTCCGGAGAACAGAATGCGCTGTGTCATGGTTTACAGCAGTGCTGCGATATTTGCGCCTTTCGGCCTGACATATCCGACTTCAGCGTGGCTTTTGGGTCACTGACCCTATATGGGATGGGACAGCCAACTTCATCCCTTAACCTCCTTAGTCGCCTTTTACGACATGCGTGGAAGGTAAACAGTGTTGCTATTCTGTGCTCCCCTTTCGGGCCCCGGCAACACACGGGTGGAAGTTTATTTGATATTGGTAATACATGTGTGGTAAGTGATGGTGCAATGTCAGGTAAATGGTAGTGCAATGTGTGGTAGAGGAGTACTGTAGCCTAGTTGATAGTGAGCTTGCTTGCTATAACCGGGCTACAGCGTGCCATGTTCGAAACCACGTCCGTTCGGATCGTGAAAAAAAAATCCGGGACGTGACACGACCACTCCTCCAGTCCATTAAGCTGTAAATGAGCACCTGACACATGAGCTAAATGAGGTAAAGACAGCAAAAAAAGGGAATTAGCCACCCCACCTAATAGTTGCTGCGGCTTAGTACATAAAGAGTTATCTTCATCCCCGACGGCAGATTGCTGCCATGGGATCTACCTTTACCTTTAATGTGTGGTAAATGGCAGCGACAGGAAAAGCTTAGAAACAGCACACAGGAAATCCATCTACAAGAGAACTCTTCTACCCCTGACGCCGCAAGGGAAACAAGGGATACAGTAGATAGATAGATAGATGGATGGATGGATGGATGGATGGATGGATGGAAGTGGTAGTGAAATGTGTGGTAAGTTGCAGTGAAGTGTTTGTAAGGGGTAGTGCTGTGTGTGGTAAGTGGTAGCGAATTGTGTGTCAAATGGTAGTGAAGTGTATCGTAAGTGGTAATGCAATGTGTGGTAATGTAATGTATGGTAAGTGGTAGTGCAATGTCATGCATGTGATAGTACAATACCAGGCAAGTGGTAGTACAATGTCAGGCAAGTGGTAATGCAATATGTGGTAAGTGGTATTGCAATGTGTGGTAAGTCGTAAACCAATGTGTGGTAAGTGGTAAACCAATGTGTGGTAAGTGGTAAACCAATGTATGTTATGTAGTAGTACAATGTGTATGATAAGTGGCTGTACAATGTGTGGTAAGTAGCAGTCCAGTGTGTGTCATGTGGTAGTACGATGTGTGGTAAGTGGGGGTCCAATGAGACCTGCATTTTCTTCATTTAACTCTTTCCTTCCAGCTTATTTTGTAGTCTTTTCATGATGATACCAAGTAGTATTTTACTGGCGTGACTGATCAGTGCAATGGCTCTGTAACTGGTGCAATGGCTCTGTAGTTGGTGCAATGGCTCTGTAACTGGTGCAATGGCTCTGTAACTGGTGCAATGGCTCTGTAACTGGTGCAATGGCTCTGTAACTGGTGCAATGGCTCTGTAACTGGTGCAATGGCTCTGTAACTGGTGCAATGGCTCTGTAACTGGTGCAATGGCTCTGTAACTGGTGCAATGGCTCTGTAACTGGTGCAATGGCTCTGTAACTGGTGCAATGGCTCTGTAACTGGTGCAATGGCTCTGTAACTGGTGCAATGGCTCTGTAACTGGTGCAATGGCTCTGTAACTGGTGCAATGGCTCTGTAACTGGTGCAATGGCTCTGTAACTGGTGCAATGGCTCTGTAACTGGTGCAATGGCTCTGTAACTGGTGCAATGGCTCTGTAACTGGTGCAATGGCTCTGTAACTGGTGCAATGGCTCTGTAACTGGTGCAATGGCTCTGTAACTGGTGCAATGGCTCTGTAACTGGTGCAATGGCTCTGTAACTGGTGCAATGGCTCTGTAACTGGTGCAATGGCTCTGTAACTGGTGCAATGGCTCTGTAACTGGTGCAATGGCTCTGTAACTGGTGCAATGGCTCTGTAACTGGTGCAATGGCTCTGTAACTGGTGCTATGGCTCTGTAACTGGTGCAATGGCTCTGTAACTGGTGCAATGGCTCTGTAACTGGTGCAATGGCTCTGTAACTGGTGCAATGGCTCTGTAACTGGTGCAATGGCTCTGTAACTGGTGTAATGGCTCTGTAACTGGTGCAATGGCTCTGTAGTTGGTGCATAGTGTTAGATATCCCATCTTCGGTAGAGCGGTATGTAGACTGATCGTGTTCATTCCTTGAGCAAAACTTCACTTTTCCAGATCTTGGTGTAGAGTGTGTGATAGATGGCGATGGTGGCTTCTCTTGCCTAGATCATTTCAGCAGTTATATTATCACATACTGAAGATTTCCCTCTCTTCAGGTTTTTAATGGCCCACCTGACTTCATCTACACTGGGTTCTGGTTCTATTTCACTGTTCTATTGTAGGTGTTTTTGTGGATTTCCTCATGCATCTCTTTACATTATCCTTTCCATCTTTCCAGGAATATTTCTGTCAAATTGTTACCACGTTTGTCTTGAATGATGCTTAGTGCCTGCTTGAAGTCGCCTGTTAGAGTTCTCATCTCTTTGAACATACTATCACTTCTTCCTTGTTTGTTCATCTAATATATCTTGCTGCAGGTTTCCAGTATATATTTGTTTTTGTCATGTGTTTTATTTTTCCTTATTTTTGTTGGTGATTTCGTTGTATTTGCTATGATTTGCAATGTAATTCATTGTTTTCATTTGTCTTCTTTCTTCAGTTAGTTAGAGAGTTTCGTCTGAGATGTAGTCTTTTTTCTTGGTAACTTTTCTGGGTATAAGATTTTCTATTCTGTGAAAGCAAGAACATCTCTTCCATTATCGGGTGTTAATTCTTCTTGTACTGCTAGAATCATTTCAAATTTGTTGGGAACTTCGATACTATACTCTGTTGGTGTCGAAGCGGATGGGTAAAGCACCTGTTATAACCTTTTTGAATTTAACATCCGCCATGAGAAGTTCGTGGTCTGTGTCACAATTGAAGGGACTTTGAGGGTCTTTAGATTAAAATGTCTATTTTATTTTTTGTCTTGCCGTCTGGTGATGTTGACATGAACAGTCGTCTAGGATGTTGTTGGAATAAAGTGTTCAAGTGATGGTCAAGGTGTTGTCTATGCAAAAATCTACTAATCGTTCTCCTCTCTCGTTCCATTTGCCGACAGCGAAAGGCTCTACTGAATGTCTTTCCTCCCATGTGTTTCGTGGTCCAAACTTTGCATTTAAATCTCCCATTACTATTTTAATGTCTTGTTTCGATGTTTTATCTATTGTCTCTTGTAGATCGTCATAAAAAGTTTATGTTTATTCGATTTCTAGTGCTGATATTTGTGCATCTGTTTGGATGATGGTGATATTTTTTTGTGGATATTCTGTTGTCTTATTGTCATTATGCGATCGTTGATTTTGTTGTATCCTAGACGTGTTCTTGCTAAAAGTGTTTTGACAATAATATACCGACTCTTCTGAATCTATTTTTCTCTTTGCCTGAATATATGAACATTCTACCAGTTGTGGTTGTGAACTGTCCTTGGCCAGCCCATCCATTTTCACATTTCCCCTAAAATGTCTATGTCTTTTCGTCTCATTTGGTTTTCTACTCTATGCTGTTTCTGTTTCCTCTGGTACAGGCTGTTGATGTTCCGTGTAGAAATTATAATTCTTTTTTTAAGGCGGCTTACAGGACTTTCTACAGTATTAAGGTCAGGCTTTTGGCTGTCATCACGTATACTCGTACTGGTTCTGTCATGTTCTTCCCCAGTTCGCATGTTTGATCTGCCTGGCCTGGGAACCTCACCATCAGATCTTTGAGTTTCTTCAATGTTGGTTGTCATGATTTCGTGGCAGTTCATTTGTACATTCCATTGCTTTCTGAATGGTTCTTGCCGCTTACAAAATTGGCCCTTGTGCGCCCTTGGGCAGATACCGTGATCTTTTTATTTCCCCCTTTACCCCCCTCTATTAATTTCTCAATTATGTCAATGGATTCCTGATCCAGATAAGTTTTTATTAATCTTTTTACCACTTTTTAGATGATTTTCCTTCCCTTTCCCTCTTCTCTGTCATAAAATAAGCGTGTACGCTTTCTTCACTGTTTATCACCTTCAATCGTTTTTTTGAACACTGTGTAGGCTTTCATCACGATGTATCACCATCAATATTTTTTAATATTGTGTACACTTTTTCCGCAGTCTATCACCATCAATCGTTTTTTTAAAAATATTGTGTAGAATTATTTAACGGTTTATCACCATCAAGCATTTTTATTATATTGTGTAGGCTTTCTTCACTGTTTATCACCATAAATCGTTTTTTTTAAAATATTATGTGGGCTTTCTTCACTGTTTATCATCATCAATCTTACTGAATATTGTGTAGGCTTTCTTCACGGTTTATCATCACCAATCTTACTGAATATTGTGTAGGCTTTTTTGACGGCTTATCACCATCAATCGTTTTTTTAAATATTGTGTAGACTTTCTTCACGGTTTATCATCATCAATCTTAGTGAATATTGTGTATGCTTTCTTCACTGTTTATCACTATCAATCTTACTGAATATTGTGTAGGATTTCTTCACGGTTTATCATCATCAATCTTAGTGAACATTGTTCAAACGGTTACCTTCCTGTGATTCCCCCCCCCCCCTTTAACTAACACATTTAATGATTTTACTACACCGTGTCATCTCCCATACCCTTTTAATGGAACCCTCTGTGGCTCTCCTGGTGGCCATACAACCCACGTTGAGAACCACTGATCTAGAGATATCTTCTTTATAAGAAACACGTTTTATCCTTTTTTATGTGTTCAGTTCTTTCGAAGATACTGTCAAATGTGTTCCCATAAGACGGATTCCTATCAGCAGGACACTGAAGAACGCGACATACTCCGTCAATCCGTGACGTCGAATCTCAGATCGAGGCCCTGCACGACGTCCCATGGTCTTGTCATTATCTCCCATGAACGTCCCATCACGTGAAATAGTTTCTGTCAAAGAGAGCTTCCCCTGCCTCTTGTTAGGAGCTGACTCGGTTCTCAACAAAGCAGTCAGACGTGAGAGGAAGTATTTCTTCCCGCGTGTCGGTGACAAATTCGCGGTAACCCCTTCATTTAATAGAGACAGACATACCCTAAACATTCCCACTTGAAAAACGCCCTATAGCTAAAAAACAAAGCGAACTGCAAGGGATGCCGGTGCACACCAAGCTAGTATTAACGGAATCCCCATTCTGGAAGATTTGATCCGTTTGCGTATCCTTGTTTCTAGACATACACGTTTTTAAGGTGTTGAACAATGTGTTTGAAATGCAACACACAACTACTAATACATATGCTCACTGGATATATTGTGCTTAGTTATTGCACGAGGAAACATCACACCCAAACAATTCACAAGCTAAACGTAGTAAAGTGATACATCTACTGTACTGTATGATTCAGAAACATGGACAGACCATCACAAGTGAAAATAATAATTTAAAATACACGTACTACTACTAACTTGTTGTTCGTCCATCACAAGTTATGATGACCATTTGTTACATCCACTTTTGAAAATTCAATTAGAGTTATGTTTTACTACTATTACAATTACTACTAACTTCTTCTTCTTCTGTGTTCGTTCTCACACTCCTGCATATTAGCAGGATGTAGTCCGGGGAACGGAATGCGTTGTATCCTGGTTTACAGCATTGTTGCGATATCCGCGTCTTTCAGCCTGACACATCCGACTTCAGCATGGCTTTGGGTCACTGACCCTATATGGGATGGATAGCCAACTCCATCCCATAACCTCCTTAGTCGCCTTTTACGACATGCGTGGAAGGTAAACAGTGTTGATATTCTTTGCTCCCCTTTCTGGCCCCGGCAACACAATACTAACTAAATCGGCAGGGACATATCACCATACTTCGCCTAAGGACAAGACACTACAGACTGTAAAGCGGTTATGTTGATCGGATTCCCTATCAGATCGGACGACGATCATTATGTCAATATAACAATAACTAAGTTTCCACTCTGAGCAAAAACCATACTTTTCTATATAAATTTGTAAATTTGTATAAGTACAACTTCAAAATGAATTTCCGTAAGAGCATAATATATTTATTTGGTAAATCGTTACGTTGTATAACATCATTAAATATGCATACTTCCGGGTCATATTGGACAACAATTTCCAATTCTAACTACGAAACTTGTATGTTCTTCAAAATATCATTTATAAAAAAGTAATGCTGTGTTCTATGTGGTTTCACCGCAACAATAATTCTTAAGTTTCCGATTTCATCGAGTAACCTTCTTGTTTTCACATATTCTTAATTACTGACACCAGTGTCTACGGAGAAATAAAATAAATAATCCGCAACACATACACAGCAAAGTGGAAGAAACAAATGGAAGGGGAATACGAACATGATGCAATACATCTCATCCAAAGATATCAACAGACCACAATATTTCTTCTTAGAACAGGCCACTGCAGACTGTTGGGTCACCTTTACCGATTAAGGATCTCATACACAGATGAATGTCCATATGGATCCGGAACTCAGACCCCGGAACACATACTTCAGGACTGCCCAACATACAAAGAGCAGAGACAGCAGACCTGGCCAGAGGACACAGACTTGAGGCAAAAGCTATGGGGCAGCCGCTCTGACCTGGAGAAGACAGTGGACTTCGTCTTGACGACAGGCATGACGGTATAGCATGACCGCATATGCTGAACGCAGAAGAAGAAGAAATGACAAATCCAATTACCTTCGGGGTTGACCTCTCCTGGTCCAAATACATTCATGAAAAATATGATTCCTTGTAGACATTACAACTACGACACTTTCATACCAGTATTGAAAAAGGAAATCTTATATCGTTTGTTGTTCAAATGCTTTGAAATAGCTCCGCCTCTTGTCTATTTAAAATGTCAATTCTTGTATCAAAACTCGTTTTATTAAAAACTAGACTTCTTAGACTTCAATCCTAATCTCCAAGTGACGTACCTTCCTGCAATTTTGTCATTTGTTTATACTACTTTTTTCAAATGTGAGTTCATGTAGAGATATTCCAATGTATTTTCCCCCAAACAATTCACGTCTATGCAGACTAAATAATCACATGAACAAGATGCGATTGTGTGCCACACCACAGTGAACTTGTACAATAGATGAACACATTCTACAGTATTGTTCCATGTATGAGAGATGTTCTGGCCCAACGTCTCAATCCTCCATGGATATGCGAAACCAAAGAACTTCAGACAACGGAATAGAAATAACTTCATGAACAGAGAAGAAAACAAACACAGAGGTTTTTGCAACACTAAATATGAAAAGGTACTATTGAAAGAAATAAAAATCAGATTAAAAATTGTGAACATCACATTGCTAAAAACCTTACTTGAAGGAGGAGATGATGGAGGCGAGCAAGAGGTAGGCAGATATACATGGGAGGCGAGCAAAAGGTAGGCAGATACACATGGGAGGCGAGCAAGAAGTAGGCAGATATACATGGGAGGCGAGCACGAGGTAGGCAGATACACATGGGAGGCGAGCAAGAGGTACACAGATACACATGGGAGGCGAGCAAGAAGTAGGCAGATACCGGTGCACATGGGAGGCGAGCAAGAAGTAGGCAGATATACATGGGAGGCGAGTACGAGGTAGGCAGATACACATGGGAGGCGAGCAAGAGGTAGACAGATACACATGGGAGGCGAGCAAGAAGTAGGCAGATATACATGGGAGGCGAGCAAGAAGTAGGCAGATATAAATGTGAGGCGAGCGAGAAGTAGGCAGATATACATGGGAGGCGAGCGAGAAGTAGGTAGATACACATGGGAGGCGAGCGAGAAGTAGGTAGATACACATTGGAGGCGAGCAAGAAGTTGGCAGATACACATGGGAGGCGAGCACAAGGTAGACAGATACACATGGGAGACGAGCAAGAGGTAGGCGGATACGATACTTAATGACGATAATAGTAATGACGATAATGGTAACGTGTAGTATGTAACGCACGTAACACAGTAATTTCTAGACTCACCGACGAGTGCTTGATTAAACATTATTGAAAAGGGGTAAGGAGTAGAGATTTTACCTTCCTTATAACCGGGTTATTTTATATGTACGTCGTCCCTCTCAGCCAAGCGGAACGACGTCTGCCTAAAGTAACTCTCATAGCACGTAATTCCGTAGCTTGAAGTGATAATCTCCAGGAATCTCTGAAAAAATGCACTTTTTAAACAAGACGTCTCGAGTGGAATTCGCTCCGCGTCCTCTTGAACACAAAGTGAATGGCTTATCCATTACTCCAAGCAATACCTCACCCCCCACCCCCATTTTCCACAAATAATAATACACAATATAGAGATTTAACATATTATATATGCGATGTCTACATAAATTTTGAACATCAAATGAAATAGATTACTAGCATAGAGGTTCTGACATCCCTGCACCCGACTGCACAATATATATATGGGACATACCAACTAAGATACAGGAAGATGTACAAGACATCGATGAATGGTTTTGATGAAACCAAATTCTGGTGAAGAAGGAAAATGTACAAGACATCGATGAATGGTTTTGATGAAACCAAATTCTGGTGAAGAAGGAAGATGTACAAGACATCGATGAATGGTTTTGATGAAACCAAATTCTGGTGAAGAAATGGCGGATGGTAGTACCTCACGGAGATCATCACTATGAATGTGTCTGAAAGAATCCCGAAGAAAACAATGAAAGACAAACGACACAGAATGTGAAAGGTACATAAAAGGTAAAGGTAAAGGTAGGTCCCATGGCATCTGCCGTCGGGGATGAAGATAACTCTTCATGTACTAAGCCGCAGCAACTATTAGGTGGGGTGGCCAGTTCCCTTCCTTGCTGTTTTTTTACCTAGGTACATAGGTACATACATCCTTCAAGTCAGATCTGTCATGTATGTACTGTTCTCGTCTTTGCCGATCAACAATCGGTATAATTAGTCGCAAGAGAGGATGTTATTTGAAGATTCCTAGTCCACTGTACATTTGACACTAGACTTCTTCATGCCAAACTAAAGATACAAGAGGCCATCATAATGCACAATAGTAGTAAACAGCTCATAATAGTTTATTCATTATTTGTCTAGCGGGACCCAGTACCTACACGGAGTTGGGGTGTCATAGATCACGGTTTACTCGGTTAATTATGTAAAACACCAATGTTATCAAGTGTGCTATATTTATCTTCTTCTTCTTATCGTTCACAGTTTGACATGTCTACACAGCAAATTCTTCTGTATTTGAAAGCTCCTCAGTGCTCCCATACATCTTTCTGTGGATATCAATCTCTGTGGGCCAGTGCTCTTCCCATAACTGGTTTAGTGTATTGCAGTCTTGCAGGATATGTTCAGTGGTCTGTGCTACAAGGGCACAGTGGTGATGGGACCAATCTTAGTCTATTTAAGTGGCTGTTTAATCTGTTGTGTCCTGTTCTGAGGCGGAAGAACCTGCTCTGCTCTGTTGAGATAGTGGTAATTGTCTTTCGGGTGGTCGACTTTCCTGATGGCTTTGATGAGGGGCTTCTTTTCTTGGTAGGTGATTTCTAGGTATGTTTGTTCCTGTGCTGCTCCATCCTTTGCCAGTCAGTCTGCCTCTTCATTTCCTGGTATGCCACAGTGGGTTGGTATCCATTGTAGTACTACCCTTCTTTGGATGCTCACTTCTCGCATGGCTTTCTTCAGGTCTGGCAGCTTATCGCTCTCAATGGCTTGTAGGACAGACATAGCATCAGTAAGAAATAGCACCTGCTGTCATTATTGTTTTTAATTATTTCTGCAGCAGTATTTAAAGCCTGTACTTCTGCAGAGTAGTTGGAGCAGAATATTCCAGTTGGTGAACATGTGGATTCATTTTCTTGTTCTTGATATTTTATGTACACGCCAGCACCTCCATTCTTCACTGCTCTGGTTGCTGATCCGTATACTTGCATCCATGCTTACACAACTCTTTGGTTCAGTAATTTTAGACCCACTGAACGTGCTTACTCAATTTTAGCTGAGGCCGTCAGCAGTAAAGACCTATGTACAGAAAGTAAGCAAACCGTCATTCGTTATGTTGTTTTTAAATTCTTGTCGTAATTTTCGTTGGTCACTTTTTATATACTTGAAGTCGCATGCCATAAAAAAAACAAAGGCCAATCCACGAAATTCACGGAAATAATAATAAAATCAGCCTTTCAGTCATGTTTACTTTTTGCATATAAATCCTTACTGGATACTGGGACTGATTCAACCAATCCACAACACTGAACACACATAGTGCGTGCAGTTGTTGTGCTGTACAACACACACGCAGACACCACACTGCAGTAATTGTGCTAGACCCACTAACAGTGATAAGGTGTGTTCAATTTATCCTAGATACAAAAATATTCTTTCAGATTTAGAATCTCACAAGCTTATCATTCTTGACGGATAACAGAAGCGCGAGAGTTGAGCTTTCTAATAGGCAAGATTATGAAATTGATAAGAGAGCTATACAAGTAAGGATCAGAACATGTACACTTTTGTTATTAGCTAATTTATATGATCAGTGAGGTTAAACGTTCTTCAATGAACTGCTAAGATCAATTGTATAGATCCATATATTTTATTCTTCCTATTTTTTTTAATTCATGTAAACTTCAAAGACTCGATACGAGACAATTCGAGTCAATAAAATATTCATGCAATTAACAAGTGGATACAGGGGATGTCATTTTACATGTAGATCGATTGTTGAATAATAGAGACATGATTCTTAGCATATTTTTAATGTGCTTTAGAATCAACATCTACCAAATGCAAAAGAAATGGTTTTGTCAAATAAGCAGAAAAACCAAATTATCCAACGTTTAAGTTTATCTGAAATTCGGATATATTCCATGCTACCTGCAACATGCATACATCATTCACATGAAAATACATTTAATGTTCACATGCTTAATGTGTTGTAGCGTTGTTATTATCCGAAGTTGCAATAATAAAGTTTGCAAGAATTACGGTAAACTGCATAAATTGACAAAGTAGACATGGTTGCCAATGTTTTCTGTAAACAATACTTTGTATAGAAATTTACAGCAGGGCTGCAATATAATAATAATTAATAATCGAAGCGCATCATGTACAGGCCATTACTATTCTACGATTTTAGAAAAAGCTATCAACCCATAAATGGTAAAAAAATGTATTTGTAAAGACAAAGTGCAGTGTACTTTTCGTCAGTTCCCAGTCCGCTCCCATCGTCGCGATATAACCACAACAGTCCTTTTCAGGACTTAGGTTGAAAGGTACGTGACTAGGCATCCCGAGGTGGCCTAGTCGAATTCCGCAACCAATGAAAGAGAGCCTCGCTCAGGATAGAACAGCATGGCGTTACAGCATTAGAACGGGAGCACTAGCGGCAGAAGAATTCAGAAAAGAAACTGCAAGACAGAAGCGGACACGTAGAAAAGAAAAAACATCTCAACCTCACACAGATACCTTCTATTGTTGTCAATTCTGTAAAAGAACATTTTGTGCGCGCATTGGACTTGCTAGTCATTTAAAAACGCACTATTAACTTTATTATTTATTGTTATTATTATTATGGTTGAGTTTTTGGTCATCGTCGATCACGACGGACGAACATCATCATCAACATCATCATCAACTGGCATGAAGCGAGCAATATGTTGAGAATGCCTGCTGTAGAAGGTCATGGTCAAGCTAAAAGTTGATGTTTGGGATCATCACGTATGCCTATTCTGAAGAAGTCGTACATAAACCCTGTGTGCCTATCGTTCTCGTTTCCGACCGCACTGGGCCCTATTAACCTTAAAATCGAACTACCAAAAGTTAAAACCAAAAAAGGCATCACTGCCTCATTTTGTTTATAAATTTATCAACGAATGACAAGCAAATGCCCAAGTATACAGGTCAAGGTCTCGTGCTAGACTAATCTAAACTCACTCTGTCGTTTACCCCAACACAAACGCGTTCTTCCCTCTACCCCACACATAACTATGAAATATGCATTTAAACGTCAGCAACGACTGTCTCAACACACCACATCATATTTCCTTATATAAAGACCTTCATTGAAACGCAATGTCAGAAAAGAATGCCATATTTTATGAGTGTTTTTCCTCTCGCAGATATAAAATTCCAATTTGAAACCGCCGCATTCTGTTAAAAAGAAATATTGGCGGCGTGTTTTTTAATAGCGTAACATTACCAGAATGCTGTCCCCAGTGATACCTATGCACCTTTTGTATCAATTTAAACCATTTCTACCAGAAGCTTGAGCAATTAATATCAGCAATAGTTTTATTCGAAAGAGTTTCGTCATTTTCACCGACTAAAATAATGATACGATATCTTGTTTTACAATACTAAAATGGTCAAGATGTTATTGCTTTGATCTCACCGTTCAGGGTCCGACTCCCGGTAAGAAATGGGTCTTTTTCTGCCAGAGAGTAAATTTTAAAACTCAATTTTAAAACATTTGTAAATTCCAAATAGCATTTTGCGTTTTATAACACCCCCCCCCCAATCCCCTTCTCTCTTTCTCTATCTCTCTCTCTCTCTCTCTCCCATGTTAACAACTTTTAAACTTTTATAGAGCTTGTTGACGTTATTTATGGAAAACTACTTAGGGCAGAATCCCGTACTCTCCAAGTTTGAGCGATAGGATAATACTTTGTGTAGTTCTTGTACTAGTGTATTGTTGAGATCTATATTCATACTCTCTTCTATAGTTGCATACACAGTTTCTCTGTTGTCTCCTTATTTGTCTTTGCCTTGTGCTACCCATTTTAATGTTTGTTGATGTGGTATATTTTTCTTCTTCTTCTACTGTGTCGAGGTTCCATTATCAGTCCTGTCGACAAGGATAAGTCCATATATTTTCATTAATTCTAAGTATATGTCTAATTTAGTAAGTTCATCATTTTTTCCTCTTATTGTTGTAGAAACATATTGATAACTGACTTCTTTTCTTATTTAAAAACTAAACTTGTAATCTTCACAGCCAGTATTTAAGTCTTCGAAGACATTTATTCTCAAATGAATTTAATTTATTCTCCTGTGAAAACTAATAAAACAAATTTTCCAAACAGCGAAATATCAAACAATAAATTTCAACATAAAAAAATTGATGTTTCGTTCAAAAATAGCTTTTCATTTCAAGTACATCATACACAATACAGTTACAGAATTTATATTTGACTCTGGAATCTGATGTATCAGCATATATATATATATATATATATATATATGGAGCACGGTAAGAGTTTGAGAGTTTGGAAACCACGTGTGTGTGTGTGTATATATATATATATATATATATATATATACACACACATACGTGGTTTCCAAACTCTTACCGTGCTCCCAAACTTGGACCTTTTGTACAGGTCTTACGTGCAACTCCCATACGTTCAGAATCAAATTTAATTTCCACTTTTCTCAAACAATTTGTAGGGGTTTAACGAACAGAATGTTGTTAACAACATTATATGTCTTAATATATTTATATAATTTCTACTTTTTTCATGAACATTACTTTTATTATAATATAGGATAAACACTTTGTTAAAATTAATGAACCAGTTAATGTTTAATTAAGGAACCAATATACACTTTACAAGATATTTATATAAAGGATGCCACAGCGGAGATCACGTTCAGTGCCAAGAAAGCATCAATATGTTTACCCGAAACGCTGTCATACTTTAATGTACTAAATTCATAAATCACTTCACTAAAATTCGCTCCGCACCCTATCACATCGCATTAGGGTATTGGGCGTCCCCAGTTTGAGAACCCTGAGATATATCCCGTCTATATTTGTGCATATATAAGTGAATATCTAATATATATGTATATGGGTGATATATTATTTTATCCAGAACGTAGTCTTCTTTGTTGATCTTCTGAATGCTTCAAGATTTGGGGCGAGTTCACCTACTGCAACCAGGTGCGTGTTTAAACAATTTGAGTTGCCTCTTATCCATCGTCGACTTGGGTGGCCATTACCCCCTGCTACTTGCACCCATACCTTCTATTATACAGTTTTTCCTTGGTATTATGCTTCTTCATATGGCAAAACAATATCGACTTTTTTATAATTTAGCATTACGATTAGTGCTTTGCCAAATATTTTTCATTTGTGCAGGTTCTCAAGTCGTTATTGCAATGTTCCTCTTGATTCCTGTAGCACAATCCCCTGAACTGCTTATGTTTGCAGTCAAATATTCAATATTAATAACATCTTCTAGTTCATTGTTATCAATTACGCCTTTTTGTCGGGTTTATCCATTCTGTTGTCATGATGTTTTGTTCTATTTGTGTTTAAGAACAAGTTGTGTGCTTCATTTTTTTGTTGTTATACAATCATTTGTTTCAGATATATATATATATATAGATGTTGTTTGTGCTAAATTATTTAGTTACATCATACTTTCATCCGCTCTTATCTTCATATCATGTGCAATATTTTATTGTTCCTGTATTTACAGTTCTCATTGTAAATATCTTCAATATTTACGCTGACGAGATTTCCTCGGTGAAGACATTTTAACACTATTTTATTTGGTCTTATTGAAACCGTGCAGTCATATATCGATTGTGTAGTCTAAAGTGCTCAATACCGATACCGCCAAATGGTTGCAGTCTTTCACGTGATTGGATGTCGGCATGTAATGAAAATATTAAGAACGATAACTCGTTCGGGTCGTAGGGGTGTCACACTAGAGACATCAGTAGTAAACCCCCCTTCCTCCTCCCCCCCCCCCCAAACACAGATGTCTTTAGCCATACGGACGAATGTTGAATATCCGTTCAATTGTGTGCTGTGCAAAATTATTTTACCTTCAGTATACATCTTACACAACAATGTACCTTTGCACTTTAATGTAATGGCAAAATTATAACAAACATTGCCTAGATTTAAAAAATGATATGTATTTTATCCTTTACTGGATGAAGTAGTTTGGTCGAAACCTTGAATTTCGTGTTTTGTACTTTTAAAAATATTTTTACATCGAAAATTAAATTATTTCTTACACTTTAATGTACCTCTGCACTCTGTAATATTCAAAACCTACGAAACGAAATTATTGCATTGAAAATGACTACATAAAACAATGTTGGTTTGATAACTAAAATAGAAATAGGATTTGTTACCAACAACAGTAGAGTTTTTTTTCTAGATTTCATGACTTCTTTAATCGTTTAGTATCTGAAATCTCAAAGTCAATCCTACTAGTCTTATCAAACTCAAACTGTCCTCGACCTTTGATCTCAAATTCACTCACATTCACAGGGAGACCTCGCTGCTGTTCTCAGGTCGTGTAATCGATACTTGGCTACTAAAGTATTTGTTAAACAAGTCCGAGGTGGTTTAACCCCCATAATGGACAACGTCCATTTATGTGTTTTAGACAGCAAACATTCGCTGTCTAACGGATTTGGATCAATCCATTACACGGAGGGAGATCCCTCAAGGGCATCCCTTAGCCGGTATGCAAGTAGAGCCAATATTTTTTTGTTCTCAGTACGGGTTTATTTGTTTTCTTCTAAAAAATTTTGAACAATCTGGCTGTTATTTCTATGCGAACGCTCCTCAGTCCTTGACATGTAACAAATACAGATTCTTATCTTACCATGGTCTCACTTTTCCTGTGTTGTTTATTTCCTGTCTATTCATATTGCGTTCTCCAATTTTTGACAACTATGGGTAACCCATGAGATCTATCGTTTGGACAAAGTACACGGCTATATATATATACATATGGTCGTGCCAAGGTATCACAAAATGAGTGACTTCCAAAAATGTGCGGGGTTTCCCTTACAGTAAATGCTAAGTCCTTCTCTAAATTAGTAAAAAGTAAAGTAACCCATAGCATTTATTAATGCCGTAGGGGTATGAGATGTTAGCGATCTCACATATCAGAGGCTCTGCAAATGAGGGCGGTTGTCATCTCCTGTCCCTCGCAGTCTTTACTCCTCGGATTAATCCGGTACCCATTTGAGGCTGGGTCGACCTTGGAGCCGTTGCGATCTGAAAAACATTTCCGCTTCAACTGGGGAATGAACCCAGGACCACTCATATGCGAAGCCAGTGCGCCAACCACTGCGCAAACGCGGCTCAAAAGTAGTACTGCATACTGATCTCAAGTCACATAACCTCACTCATCTTAGCTGCAGATGCAATTGTTTATTAATGGCTCTGCATGTACTGTGTAACGTAATCCATTGAAACGTACGGGAAAAGTCAGATAAGCAAAGATAAGTGACTATGTGAGATTAGCACGCAGGACTCTGGTGAACGGCTTGGTATTCACTAGGCTCGTACATGTTCCAAGTATACTCGTGTGAAAGATGACATCTAATCTGAAAGTATGAGACATCAAGATGAACAAAAATAAGTAGAAGAGTTACCAAACAAAGACATAAAACAACCTAACGAGATGCAGAGACAGACGACGTTTCTACTAAAAAGCCTTCAGCAGGACAAACAAAACAACAGTACAACGAATCCTACCTGGAGAGAAACATGGTTATGATAGGGAGGAAAGAACAGGACAGATAGCAAATAGGTAGCGGAGGAAACAAAGATAGAGTATCATAGCAGGGAAGAAGAGGGTATGGGGAGAAGATAGTGGTAAGTGAGGAGGGAAAAGTGCACAGAAGAAGACGAGGAGTGAAAATAGATAAGGTGTGATAGCAAATAAAGTAAGATAAATAAGGATAAATTAAGATACTTATCTCAAAAGTGGCCACAGGCAATGAGTATTAGCATAGAATCGTAATGGGAGAACTGGTAAATGTTTGTCTCCATGTCAGATTCGTTGTAC
This sequence comes from Meghimatium bilineatum, assembly GCA_034231615.1. NCBI lineage: Eukaryota > Metazoa > Mollusca > Gastropoda > Stylommatophora > Philomycidae > Meghimatium > Meghimatium bilineatum. The sequence continues at coordinate 32,157,871 of CM067299.1, read as the reverse complement.
TGTTGTCTTTTGTTTGTCCTGATGAAGACTTTTTAGTCGAAACGTCGCCTGTCTCTATATCTCGTTAGGTTGTTTTATGTCTTATTTTGGTAACACTTCTACTTATTTTTGTTCATCTTGATATTTGCCTTGTGTTACTCCAGCCAATTTTTAGGGTTGTTTCTCCACTCTGAAACATGTATCCCTTAAAATAAGACATCCCGATAACTCTTCATGACAACCGCCTCTTCTATTTCTGTAAAGCAATAGCGTGACCTTATATCTAGTGTGGTCTATTCAATTGTTTCTTAGCAAGTCTCGACCTCTAAACAATGTAAATGCTCGTAGACATATCCCTTTGGCCTTTCTGTGTTTAGTGTTTGAGGTCGTGACAATCTAATCTAATCGTGGTAGCGGTCTCTGCAACCATCTAGTGTTATTTTAAAGTTCCTTCTATTAAAACTTTATAGCAATTATCGCTGGCAAGTTTATTTTTAAGCTTATAATTGTAAGTGTAGATAGATTTATATTAACTCAGGGTGAAGCTCAGGAACCCTGCCTTGAAGATGTCTCAATTGTCCACCTATATACAGGCAAGGGAAATAGACAATCATGTGATAACCACAGAGGGAAATCGTTGCTATCAACTGCAAGAATAAATTCAAGACAATCAAAGTGAATTTTTCTTTTAACAACATTAGTAGACCTCACAATAGCATTTGACACTGAAAAGATATAAGCTGTGGAAAGTGATCGCCGAATTCCGCCTCCGCCCCCCCCCCCCCCAGTTTATCAGCATATTGCGACAGTTCCATTACAGCATGATGGCCGTTGTTATCAGTGATAGTGTGTCATCACCAGCCTTTACTGTAACAAATGGGGTGAAACAAGAATGCATTCTAGCCCCAACACTGTTCAGCATGATGTTTTCTGCCATGCTGACAGACGCATTTAGATCAAGTGGCTTAACAGGAATATAAATAATATACAGAACAGACGGTAAACCTTTCAACTTTCAGCGTTTTCAAGTCATAACTAAGGTGCGAGACACAATGTTCAGGAAACTCCCCTGTACAGATGCCTGCGAACTGTATGATGATTCTGCAGACAGTATGCAGGTCATCCTATACCAATTTGTTTTCACCATCAATACAAAGGAACAGAGATCATGTTTCAACCCACATCAAACAAACCAGACTTTATATCCCCATATAAGTATCACAGAAGAAGAGTATCAAACAATTGATAATTTCACCTACCTGGGCAGTAGTACTCTCTCACAATATTTAAATATCGACACTGAGGTACACAACAGAATAGCGGTAGCTAGTGCCACATTTGGAAGGCTGCAAAAAACGTGTGGTGAAGAAGGGGAATAACAACTACCACCAAACTCATAGTTTACCAGGCAACCGTAATATTACACCTTTATGCCAGTGAACCGTGGACAGTGTATACCAGAAACACAAGAAGACCTAACCACTTCCACCTAAGCTGCCTTGGTAAGATACACAATATTCATTGGTGGGATAGACAGTGAAGTAATGATGAAATCTAAGTCTGTAAGCATACACACAATGTTGATGAAGGCACAGACACACTGGACAGGACACATGGTCCGAATAAAATAGCATCGTCTACCAAAAAAGATGTTATATGGAGAACTCTAGACTGGGCCCGCAAGGCAGGAGGACAAAAGAAGTTTTTTAAAGATACTCTTAAGACATCATTAACTCACTTCAAAATAGACATAAATTAATGGCGGAAGAATCTTGAACAAGACTGATCCGACTGGCGTCGCAGAATCAAGAGTGGTGCAACAGCTGCAGAGAACCTCAGACACAATAATACGCAACAAAAATGCGTTAGAAGAAAGGCAAAAACTACTCAATGGTCCACAGGCTTCTCCCACACATTCCTAGAGTAATTGACAATTCCAACACGCATATGACTCAATAGTCACAGCCAGGCACACCGCAGACATCATCATTCCAATTGAGCTGAATGGTCATCGTCGACTTCGATGGACGTACAACATCATTGACAAGATTGTTAGCTCCTGATTATTTGTTAGTTCCAGATTGTTAACTAGTTCCAGATTGTTAACTATCTCCAGATTGTCAACTAGTTCCAGATTGTTAACTATCTCCAGATTGTTAACTAGTTCCAGATTGTTAACTATCTCCAGATTGTCAACTAGTTCCAGATTGTTAACTATCTCCAGATTGTCAACTAGTTCCAGATTGTTAACTATCTCCAGATTGTCAACTAGTTCCAGATTGTTAACTATCTCCAGATTGTCAACTAGTTCCAGATTGTTAACTATCTCCAGATTGTTAACTAGTTCCAGATTGTTAACTATCTCCAGATTGTCAACTAGTTCCAGATTGTTAACTATCTCCAGATTGTCAACTAGTTCCAGATTGTTAACTATCTCCAGATTGTCAACTAGTTCCAGATTGTTAACTATCTCCAGATTGTCAACTAGTTCCAGATTGTTAACTATCTCCAGATTGTCAACTAGTTCCAGATTGTTAACTATCTCCAGATTGTCAACTAGTTCCAGATTGTTAACTATCTCCAGATTGTTAACTAGTTCCAGATTGTTAACTATCTCCAGATTGTTAACTAGTTCCAGATTGTTAACTATCTCCAGATTGTCAACTAGTTCCAGATTGTTAACTATCTCCAGATTGTCAACTAGTTCCAGATTGTTAACTATCTCCAGATTGTCAACTAGTTCCAGATTGTTAACTATCTCCAGATTGTTAACTAGTTCCAGATTGTTAACTATCTCCAGATTGTTAACTAGTTCCAGATTGTTAACTATCTCCAGATTGTTAACTAGTTCCAGATTGTTAACTATCTCCAGATTGTCAACTAGTTCCAGATTGTTAACTAGTTCCACATTGTTAACTAGTTCCAGATTGTTAACAATCTCCAGATTGTTAAATAGTTCCAGATTGTTAACTAGTTCCAGATTGTCAACTATCTCCAGATTGTCAACTAGTTCCAGATTGTCAACTATCTCCAGATTGTTAACTAGTCCCAGATTGTTAACTATCTCCAGATTGTTAACTATCTCCAGATTGTTAACTAGCTCCTGATTGTTAACTAGCTCATGATTGTTACTAGCTAGAAAATGTGTATTTTTATGTTCTGGGTTGTAAACAATGATTTCATTAGCCAGAATATTGCATTTATTCTTGGTTGAAATTGATGTTGAGAGTATTATTATTCCACGTTCGTTCTCAAACTCCTGCAGGGTTAGCAGGAAGTATCTGGAGAACAGAATTCATTGTGTCATGGTTTACAGTTTGACTTCGATATCTATTTCTTTCGGGCTGACACATTCTACTTCGGCATGAATTTTGAGTCAACGTTGACGTACGGGGGGTGTGGGCATACGTGGTAGAGAAATCACAGTTGTTGTTATACTGTTTGTAACTTGTGACTTTAACCACGCAATGTGTTTCAGCACTAATACTTATATGTAACTACATACTCTCATATTCTTCTTGTTAATGATGAGTCCAAAAAAGCAGCAAGGGTTGTTTTATCTGACTTCAGCATAGTTTCTGGGTCACATTAACCATTTATGGGATAGGGCAGCCAACTCTGCCATACCACCTCTTTAGTCTTCTCTAACTTGCATGGTAGGTAAACAGTGTTGCTATTCGTTACTCTCCTATTGGGTCCCGGAAACACACGGTTAAACTCTAGACGCTATTATTGCACTTACTTTCAGTTTATCTTTTGTCACAAAGAAGATTTAAAGTCAGGTCCTTCTCCTGAATAGACTTAATCGCTTATCTCAAACAGCGTCAACTATTTTAGTTTATTCGACTGATCTTTGGTCACTTTGTGTATACTCTGTGTTTTATTTGCTCACATTTATTTTTAGTTCGTTCTGGTGTTCCCATCATATTTCTTATAACAAGATAATGGTCCTACTAGATTTCCAGAACGATGTAGACCATTTGATCCGACATATTCAACTCGGCGTTGATAACTAATACATTCAGTGGTTTTACTACTTGCACCGAGCGGTAACCATATCGCTACTATAGTCCAGCCGTACGAGAGAACTGGCTCTTACACGCTGTTAAAAAACTCAAAGCTAATCAAGATCACGAATGCTTGACCTTTTGCCTATATTTTACGTAGCTACTGATATATAGCCAGAAACACCAACGTTTAACACTCAATAAAGCCTTGTTATATATGTTATATGTAGTTTTTTTGTATAGAATGATGAAGATTCCATGTGCAGCCAAGAAAACTAATTTAGAAATCCTCAGGGGGTTTGAAGTAAAAAAAACAAAACAAATTATAGCAAAAATTAGAATCAGACAGTCAAAATATTTAGGAATGTGATAGGCGCAAAAATTGAATATTTAGTAACCACCGCAAAGATAAATGGGAGAAGAGACAGAGGAAGACAACGAGAGAAATTTCTGGATTGGTTGTCACTGTGGCACCAAAAATGTCACCAACTGCACTTATTAACACAAGAGACATTACCGACGCCAGTGGGTATGGCACTTTATTGATTGATTGATATATTTTATGTTCATAAATTTTTGTAGTTGTTTATAGTCTTGTTTATATATATAGAAGAATAGGGAGAACATCATGGAAAGAGAAGAAAACAAATAAAGAGGTGCTAAAGACACTTAATATGAAGAAAGAACTACTAAGAGAAATAAAGATCAGGCAAATAAAATACTTTGGACACATTAAAAGACATGACACCCTATTGAAGACCTTACTTGAGGGTAAAGTCAAAGGGACGCGAGCAAGAGGTAGGCAGAGATACACGTGGGAGAGTAACATTACACGATGGACAGGTTACAGTCTGGCAGAGAATATCCGTTCAATTGTGTGCTGTGCAAAATTATTTTACCTTCAGTATACATCTTACACAACAATGTACCTTTGCACTTTAATGTAATGGCAAAATTATAACAAACATTGCCTAGATTTAAAAAATGATATGTATTTTATCCTTTACTGGATGAAGTAGTTTGGTCGAAACCTTGAATTTCGTGTTTTGTACTTTTAAAAATATTTTTACATCGAAAATTAAATTATTTCTTACACTTTAATGTACCTCTGCACTCTGTAATATTCAAAACCTACGAAACGAAATTATTGCATTGAAAATGACTACATAAAACAATGTTGGTTTGATAACTAAAATAGAAATAGGATTTGTTACCAACAACAGTAGAGTTTTTTTTCTAGATTTCATGACTTCTTTAATCGTTTAGTATCTGAAATCTCAAAGTCAATCCTACTAGTCTTATCAAACTCAAACTGTCCTCGACCTTTGATCTCAAATTCACTCACATTCACAGGGAGACCTCGCTGCTGTTCTCAGGTCGTGTAATCGATACTTGGCTACTAAAGTATTTGTTAAACAAGTCCGAGGTGGTTTAACCCCCATAATGGACAACGTCCATTTATGTGTTTTAGACAGCAAACATTCGCTGTCTAACGGATTTGGATCAATCCATTACACGGAGGGAGATCCCTCAAGGGCATCCCTTAGCCGGTATGCAAGTAGAGCCAATATTTTTTTGTTCTCAGTACGGGTTTATTTGTTTTCTTCTAAAAAATTTTGAACAATCTGGCTGTTATTTCTATGCGAACGCTCCTCAGTCCTTGACATGTAACAAATACAGATTCTTATCTTACCATGGTCTCACTTTTCCTGTGTTGTTTATTTCCTGTCTATTCATATTGCGTTCTCCAATTTTTGACAACTATGGGTAACCCATGAGATCTATCGTTTGGACAAAGTACACGGCTATATATATATACATATGGTCGTGCCAAGGTATCACAAAATGAGTGACTTCCAAAAATGTGCGGGGTTTCCCTTACAGTAAATGCTAAGTCCTTCTCTAAATTAGTAAAAAGTAAAGTAACCCATAGCATTTATTAATGCCGTAGGGGTATGAGATGTTAGCGATCTCACATATCAGAGGCTCTGCAAATGAGGGCGGTTGTCATCTCCTGTCCCTCGCAGTCTTTACTCCTCGGATTAATCCGGTACCCATTTGAGGCTGGGTCGACCTTGGAGCCGTTGCGATCTGAAAAACATTTCCGCTTCAACTGGGGAATGAACCCAGGACCACTCATATGCGAAGCCAGTGCGCCAACCACTGCGCAAACGCGGCTCAAAAGTAGTACTGCATACTGATCTCAAGTCACATAACCTCACTCATCTTAGCTGCAGATGCAATTGTTTATTAATGGCTCTGCATGTACTGTGTAACGTAATCCATTGAAACGTACGGGAAAAGTCAGATAAGCAAAGATAAGTGACTATGTGAGATTAGCACGCAGGACTCTGGTGAACGGCTTGGTATTCACTAGGCTCGTACATGTTCCAAGTATACTCGTGTGAAAGATGACATCTAATCTGAAAGTATGAGACATCAAGATGAACAAAAATAAGTAGAAGAGTTACCAAACAAAGACATAAAACAACCTAACGAGATGCAGAGACAGACGACGTTTCTACTAAAAAGCCTTCAGCAGGACAAACAAAACAACAGTACAACGAATCCTACCTGGAGAGAAACATGGTTATGATAGGGAGGAAAGAACAGGACAGATAGCAAATAGGTAGCGGAGGAAACAAAGATAGAGTATCATAGCAGGGAAGAAGAGGGTATGGGGAGAAGATAGTGGTAAGTGAGGAGGGAAAAGTGCACAGAAGAAGACGAGGAGTGAAAATAGATAAGGTGTGATAGCAAATAAAGTAAGATAAATAAGGATAAATTAAGATACTTATCTCAAAAGTGGCCACAGGCAATGAGTATTAGCATAGAATCGTAATGGGAGAGCTGGTAAATGTTTGTCTCCATGTCAGATTCGTTGTACTGTTGTCTTTTGTTTGTCCTGATGAAGACTTTTTAGTCGAAACGTCGCCTGTCTCTATATCTCGTTAGGTTGTTTTATGTCTTATTTTGGTAACACTTCTACTTATTTTTGTTCATCTTGATATTTGCCTTGTGTTACTCCAACCAATTTTTAGGGTTGTTTCTCCACTCTGAAACATGTATCCCTTAAAATAAGACATCCCGATAACTCTTCATGACAACCGCCTCTTCTATTTCTGTAAAGCAATAGCGTGACCTTATATCTAGTGTGGTCTATTCAATTGTTTCTTAGCAAGTCTCGACCTCTAAACAATGTAAATGCTCGTAGACATATCCCTTTGGCCTTTCTGTGTTTAGTGTTTGAGGTCGTGACAATCTAATCTAATCGTGGTAGCGGTCTCTGCAACCATCTAGTGTTATTTTAAAGTTCCTTCTATTAAAACTTTATAGCAATTATCGCTGGCAAGTTTATTTTTAAGCTTATAATTGTAAGTGTAGATAGATTTATATTAACTCAGGGTGAAGCTCAGGAACCCTGCCTTGAAGATGTCTCAATTGTCCACCTATATACAGGCAAGGGAAATAGACAATCATGTGATAACCACAGAGGGAAATCGTTGCTATCAACTGCAAGAATAAATTCAAGACAATCAAAGTGAATTTTTCTTTTAACAACATTAGTAGACCTCACAATAGCATTTGACACTGAAAAGATATAAGCTGTGGAAAGTGATCGCCGAATTCCGCCTCCGCCCCCCCCCCCAGTTTATCAGCATATTGCGACAGTTCCATTACAGCATGATGGCCGTTGTTATCAGTGATAGTGTGTCATCACCAGCCTTTACTGTAACAAATGGGGTGAAACAAGAATGCATTCTAGCCCCAACACTGTTCAGCATGATGTTTTCTGCCATGCTGACAGACGCATTTAGATCAAGTGGCTTAACAGGAATATAAATAATATACAGAACAGACGGTAAACCTTTCAACTTTCAGCGTTTTCAAGTCATAACTAAGGTGCGAGACACAATGTTCAGGAAACTCCCCTGTACAGATGCCTGCGAACTGTATGATGATTCTGCAGACAGTATGCAGGTCATCCTATACCAATTTGTTTTCACCATCAATACAAAGGAACAGAGATCATGTTTCAACCCACATCAAACAAACCAGACTTTATATCCCCATATAAGTATCACAGAAGAAGAGTATCAAACAATTGATAATTTCACCTACCTGGGCAGTAGTACTCTCTCACAATATTTAAATATCGACACTGAGGTACACAACAGAATAGCGGTAGCTAGTGCCACATTTGGAAGGCTGCAAAAAACGTGTGGTGAAGAAGGGGAATAACAACTACCACCAAACTCATAGTTTACCAGGCAACAGTAATATTACACCTTTATGCCAGTGAACCGTGGACAGTGTATACCAGAAACACAAGAAGACCTAACCACTTCCACCTAAGCTGCCTTGGTAAGATACACAATATTCATTGGTGGGATAGACAGTGAAGTAATGATGAAATCTAAGTCTGTAAGCATACACACAATGTTGATGAAGGCACAGACACACTGGACAGGACACATGGTCCGAATAAAATAGCATCGTCTACCAAAAAAGATGTTATATGGAGAACTCTAGACTGGGCCCGCAAGGCAGGAGGACAAAAGAAGTTTTTTAAAGATACTCTTAAGACATCATTAACTCACTTCAAAATAGACATAAATTAATGGCGGAAGAATCTTGAACAAGACTGATCCGACTGGCGTCGCAGAATCAAGAGTGGTGCAACAGCTGCAGAGAACCTCAGACACAATAATACGCAACAAAAATGCGTTAGAAGAAAGGCAAAAACTACTCAATGGTCCACAGGCTTCTCCCACACATTCCTAGAGTAATTGACAATTCCAACACGCATATGACTCAATAGTCACAGCCAGGCACACCGCAGACATCATCATTCCAATTGAGCTGAATGGTCATCGTCGACTTCGATGGACGTACAACATCATTGACAAGATTGTTAGCTCCTGATTATTTGTTAGTTCCAGATTGTTAACTAGTTCCAGATTGTTAACTATCTCCAGATTGTCAACTAGTTCCAGATTGTTAACTATCTCCAGATTGTTAACTAGTTCCAGATTGTTAACTATCTCCAGATTGTCAACTAGTTCCAGATTGTTAACTATCTCCAGATTGTCAACTAGTTCCAGATTGTTAACTATCTCCAGATTGTCAACTAGTTCCAGATTGTTAACTATCTCCAGATTGTCAACTAGTTCCAGATTGTTAACTATCTCCAGATTGTTAACTAGTTCCAGATTGTTAACTATCTCCAGATTGTCAACTAGTTCCAGATTGTTAACTATCTCCAGATTGTCAACTAGTTCCAGATTGTTAACTATCTCCAGATTGTCAACTAGTTCCAGATTGTTAACTATCTCCAGATTGTCAACTAGTTCCAGATTGTTAACTATCTCCAGATTGTCAACTAGTTCCAGATTGTTAACTATCTCCAGATTGTCAACTAGTTCCAGATTGTTAACTATCTCCAGATTGTTAACTAGTTCCAGATTGTTAACTATCTCCAGATTGTTAACTAGTTCCAGATTGTTAACTATCTCCAGATTGTCAACTAGTTCCAGATTGTTAACTATCTCCAGATTGTCAACTAGTTCCAGATTGTTAACTATCTCCAGATTGTCAACTAGTTCCAGATTGTTAACTATCTCCAGATTGTTAACTAGTTCCAGATTGTTAACTATCTCCAGATTGTTAACTAGTTCCAGATTGTTAACTATCTCCAGATTGTCAACTAGTTCCAGATTGTTAACTAGTTCCACATTGTTAACTAGTTCCAGATTGTTAACAATCTCCAGATTGTTAAATAGTTCCAGATTGTTAACTAGTTCCAGATTGTCAACTATCTCCAGATTGTCAACTAGTTCCAGATTGTCAACTATCTCCAGATTGTTAACTAGTCCCAGATTGTTAACTATCTCCAGATTGTTAACTATCTCCAGATTGTTAACTAGCTCCTGATTGTTAACTAGCTCATGATTGTTACTAGCTAGAAAATGTGTATTTTTATGTTCTGGGTTGTAAACAATGATTTCATTAGCCAGAATATTGCATTTATTCTTGGTTGAAATTGATGTTGAGAGTATTATTATTCCACGTTCGTTCTCAAACTCCTGCAGGGTTAGCAGGAAGTATCTGGAGAACAGAATTCATTGTGTCATGGTTTACAGTTTGACTTCGATATCTATTTCTTTCGGGCTGACACATTCTACTTCGGCATGAATTTTGAGTCAACGTTGACGTACGGGGGGTGTGGGCATACGTGGTAGAGAAATCACAGTTGTTGTTATACTGTTTGTAACTTGTGACTTTAACCACGCAATGTGTTTCAGCACTAATACTTATATGTAACTACATACTCTCATATTCTTCTTGTTAATGATGAGTCCAAAAAAGCAGCAAGGGTTGTTTTATCCGACTTCAGCATAGTTTCTGGGTCACATTAACCATTTATGGGATAGGGCAGCCAACTCTGCCATACCACCTCTTTAGTCTTCTCTAACTTGCATGGTAGGTAAACAGTGTTGCTATTCGTTACTCTCCTATTGGGTCCCGGAAACACACGGTTAAACTCTAGACGCTATTATTGCACTTACTTTCAGTTTATCTTTTGTCACAAAGAAGATTTAAAGTCAGGTCCTTCTCCTGAATAGACTTAATCGCTTATCTCAAACAGCGTCAACTATTTTAGTTTATTCGACTGATCTTTGGTCACTTTGTGTATACTCTGTGTTTTATTTGCTCACATTTATTTTTAGTTCGTTCTGGTGTTCCCATCATATTTCTTATAACAAGATAATGGTCCTACTAGATTTCCAGAACGATGTAGACCATTTGATCCGACATATTCAACTCGGCGTTGATAACTAATACATTCAGTGGTTTTACTACTTGCACCGAGCGGTAACCATATCGCTACTATAGTCCAGCCGTACGAGAGAACTGGCTCTTACACGCTGTTAAAAAACTCAAAGCTAATCAAGATCACGAATGCTTGACCTTTTGCCTATATTTTACGTAGCTACTGATATATAGCCAGAAACACCAACGTTTAACACTCAATAAAGCCTTGTTATATATGTTATATGTAGTTTTTTTGTATAGAATGATGAAGATTCCATGTGCAGCCAAGAAAACTAATTTAGAAATCCTCAGGGGGTTTGAAGTAAAAAAAACAAAACAAATTATAGCAAAAATTAGAATCAGACAGTCAAAATATTTAGGAATGTGATAGGCGCAAAAATTGAATATTTAGTAACCACCGCAAAGATAAATGGGAGAAGAGACAGAGGAAGACAACGAGAGAAATTTCTGGATTGGTTGTCACTGTGGCACCAAAAATGTCACCAACTGCACTTATTAACACAAGAGACATTACCGACGCCAGTGGGTATGGCACTTTATTGATTGATTGATATATTTTATGTTCATAAATTTTTGTAGTTGTTTATAGTCTTGTTTATATATATAGAAGAATAGGGAGAACATCATGGAAAGAGAAGAAAACAAATAAAGAGGTGCTAAAGACACTTAATATGAAGAAAGAACTACTAAGAGAAATAAAGATCAGGCAAATAAAATACTTTGGACACATTAAAAGACATGACACCCTATTGAAGACCTTACTTGAGGGTAAAGTCAAAGGGACGCGAGCAAGAGGTAGGCAGAGATACACGTGGGAGAGTAACATTACACGATGGACAGGTTACAGTCTGGCAGAGTGCACCACCAAGACAAGAGACAGGAGATGTTGGAGATACGTTGCAGCCAACCTTCGTTGCGGAGACGGCACTTGATGATGATGATGATAGTCTTGTCTATATCTTTTATATTAAAGACATTTTTGTCAAATATTTATAGTCTTGTTTATATCTTTTATATTAAAGACATTTTTGTCAAATATTTATAGTCTTGTTTATATCTTTTATATTAAAGACATTTTTGTCAAATATTTATAGTCTTGCTATACTTCTTCATTTTCATAAAATCGTATTTCCAATATTTATAACATGTAACAGAAAAATTAATGTGGAGGTTGGTTGGTTGGTTGCTGATCCAGCGGTCCATGGGCTCATGCCCTTTGACCTAATGCCATTAGATGGCATTATATTTCTGGGAAGTCTGTGGATTTTCGGCCCACCCCGGGACAGAGCCAGATAATAACTATCACACCTCCAGGAAGGTAGGTTTCAACCTTTGCGCTGCTCCTAGCCACTGTAGCCAAGATAGGGTTCACTGTGCTCATTCCTCGCCACCAATTGACTACTGGTTATGCCGAACTTCTCTATTGCTCCAGGCATGCAACCAAATGTTCAAGTCAAAAGGATTGTCACGTCCTGAGTCACTGTGCCTCTATGATGGGCCTCAGCCATAGGAAAAACAGTGATGCAGTTTCCTCCTCCTCAGTGCTGCGCAGTACATCTCTTGCTCCCTCCCAACCACAGAGGGTGCATACATATATTCAGGCAAACATGAAAAAACATTTAAACAACAAAACAAAATCATAACTGTATAGATGACATGCCATGAAGCTTCTATAAGAAGATAACCTCAATATAACGGCAATATAATCCACTAAGGTTTTCTGTTGCATGGATGGTATGTCTAGTGGGCCATTGGTGAGACCCACAGACGCAACCACAAGCGTAATGTGGTGTTAAAAGAGTCAAATGTGAAAGGACCTTAATCAATAATATAAGGAAATACAATCTTCATTTCTTAAGACAATCTTCATTTTTTGGCCACTCCATGAGACAGGGAGGTTTAGAGTTTAGAGAACATAGTCACAACAGGCAAAGTTGAAAGCAATAGAGATAGAGGACGACAATGTGAGAAAATATTACAACCTAACACGGCAGGGAAACAACAGCGGTCTTGATACATAATGCTGGACATAATCCTGTGGAGGGCCATGATCGCCTACGCCATAATTCATGGCACCTGATGATGATGATATCGTGTTATTTTTTTCATATTCAAAAAATCTCTTTTATGCAGAATATTTTTGTGCAATCACTTATGCTTTTCATTTTATACAATATAAACGCCCTTGAACTTTACAGATCAAATTGTGCCCTTAGTTCAGGGGTGGGCAAACTTTTTGTGCAGAGGGCCGCATTGAAAATTGTAAAGCTATTGGAGGGCCGCATATAATATTATGTATCTTTTTGTGCAATCACTTATGCTTTTCATGTTATACAATATAAACGCCCTTGGACTTTACAGATCAAATTGTGCCCTTAGTTGGCAGTTTCCGATGAGACGGTGAGCAGGTATTTTGACTTTAGTCGACTACGGCTATCTTGTACGAGGTGTTCACTGTTGGTGAAATAGTCTGTGTAATTATAAAGTTCATTGCCCTCTGTGCACTCAGGTACTGAACATTTCTCATCCGTGTACTTATTGTTCAATTTCCAAATATTTCTGTGGTTTTATTACAGAGGGCGTAGAATAATAAATGAAATCTGTCATCATTCGTTCTTATTATAGCATGTTGTGAAATCAATATTATAAATTGAATTCCTCGACGACATACTTATAGTGACTTGCTAGAGATATCCGCTTCAAACTTCTCAAGCCACGATCATAGGAAGAGGTTGTCACTTTCCGTTCCCATTTGCTAGAGTTTTCCATGATCTTTATTTGAGGAAAATGCTGAGGGTTCAATTTTTTAATTTTTTTTTGGGTGGGGGGGAGTAGGGAACACTCAATCTTCCATATCTACGCACTTGACTCTAGCTATTTGCCTTGTATTTTTAGGTTGTTGGTTCGAAGCTGTTCAGGTATATATATATTTCGGAAATTTCTGTGAACTATCCCTCGATATGCCGAGTTACGTATTCTGTAATGCTCTCAGACGTAGTTGTTCCCTTTTTTTTGGTATAGACGGAATATGTATTGGAAAACCAGAGTACAATGAAGTCAGTCTATGCATGTGTGGAGTTGGCTATCTCATACGTCAAAGTGATTTAAAAACCCATCGCATGTGTTAAGGTGAAAGGTGTAGATACCGGACCACGTCCGTCTAACCAGCATAAATTTGGAAAGTAGTGCAGAAAGGGGGACACTTCTACGCATTTTAAACCACTTTTAAAGATTGACATTTGTTTTTGAATATGGCAATTCCAGGACAAAATATTCAGAGAAATTAACCGAGACTTACTCTTTGAATTTGTTTTTCACTTAATGGATGACAGCTTACAGTTGAGTTTTGAAGTTTGACTAAATGCTTGTAAACTTAGATGACAAGTGTGTCGATTACGCAAAAGCGATTGGCGCAGGCTAAGCGGCGTGTCCTGATTTTTTTTTCGGTGATGTATCTGGTTTCACCATTTCTTTTAGCGGTTTAAGAGCTGGTCTGAAGTTTATATAGACTGAGTATTACATTTCAATACAATTATGGAAATGATTTTTATAAAGTGTTTCCCCACATCGATCATGTACGGTTGTCTTGTTGAAAAGCTTATGCATCTATTTTGTAGCCGTCGTTTCTATCTCTATTTGTCCATTACCAACCAGCCTCCCCCTTTCACATATATGCATCTAAACCAGTGTTTCTCAAATTTGTAGTGCCATCGCCTCCGTTCGTATACAATATACAGCTAATCGCCCGCCCCCTTTTTTAAAACCATTTTCCCATATTTGTTTCTTTGTTATTATTATCTATTGTTGTATGCACTAATCGGTTTAAAAGCAATGACAAATTGATGATAAGATACTATTGACAACACATAACCTTTCCGTCAAAAGCACAGGTTCTCCTTCGTTAAGAAACCAAGGCGACACTCGTAAAAAATAATATTTACTGTCTCAAATGCATGGTTATTTTGGGTGTTGGGGGAGGGGAGGTTATGAATGGATTATTAGTCTTTGAAGTAGGCATTCAGTGAGGTAGTATCCTGGGATCTCGCCCGTGTGTTGCCGGGGCCCGAAAGGGGAGCAAAGAATAGCAACACTATTTACCTTCCACGCATGTCGTAAAAGGCGACTAAGGAGGTTATGGGATGGAGTTGGCTGTTCCATCCCATATAGGGTCAGCGACCCAAAGCCATGCTGAAGTCGGATGTGTCATGCCGAAAGGCGCAGATATCACAGCAATGCTGTAAACCATGACACAACGCATTCCGTTCTCCTGACTAAATCCTGCTAATCTGCAGGAGTTTGAGAACGAACGAAGAAGAAGAATAGTAATAATAATAATAAAACGCATAACCCATGAGGGTCGTAGCAGTATCACATTACGATATATTGTGCAGAAAGATATCCACGTATCTATGTCCTCTACCATCCTGATGAGTTTGTACACTTCACATCCTGTCCAGCCTTTGATATTATCCAGTCGTGTCTTCTTCTTCCACTCTCCACTCCACCTTGAAGGACATATTTTATCATCGATGAATTTCTCATCACCTGCCTGTGCCACCGGAGTTTAGCGAAGGTTCACGATTGTTAATAGTGGTTCTTGTTGACTCGCAAATACATTAATTCTATCATGCCACCGCACGTTTATATAATTTGTATTCAAGCGCCCTGATTCTTCTCTCAAAATCCAGAGGTAGAGTCCGTCTCACAGCCATATAAATATATTGACAGAATCAACGATGTATATATAAGTTGATCTTAATTAACGCTGGTGGTGATCCTGATTTTCCAAACGGGGATTAATCTTGTCATGGCCATTGTCAGTCTTTTCGTAACTTCAGCTGTTGATTTACCATCACCACTAATCTGGGCCCCTAGATAAGTAAACGTCAAAACTTCACATAATGAGCAATGGCTTATTTTCACATGAATGCTATGAAATAGTTTTCCATTTCCTTGCAGTCTTGCCGCTTATTTAAGTGACACTTTAACTTTTCCCGTGATATATATTGGTTGCTGACACAAAGTGATCAATGAAACTCACGAAAATGGTCAAGCAACATAATGTTTGAAGGATATTTACAATGAGTTTACATGATTGTATAATTGACGAGGATTCGACAATAAGTGTCTTAATTCTCTCCTGCGAACTATATTGCCCAATTTGAGAAACCCCGGACTAAACGTTGGAGACATGTTAGCCGGTGTTTTCTGACGGGACAATGTTCTATATTTGTTCTATAATGTTTGACATGGCTTTGCAAATGGGAAAGTTGCTGTGATACGAGAGTTGTTTTTTTGTGGAAACATGTTCTTGTCCTGTTCGCTGCTTGGTATCTTAGCATAGTGGTGTTACTGTCTCGTATGTTGTTACTAAATGCGCTGCTGTTATTGCCATTGCTGCTACTAACTGCATTGCTGTTAACTCCGCTGCTGTTATTGTTGATATTAATTGCGCTGCTGTCGTTACTATTGTTACTGCTAACTCCGCTGCGGTCGTTGTTATTGTTGGTACTAACTGCGCTTCTATTACTGATACTTTTGGTACTAACTGCGTTGCTGTTATTGATTTTGTTAATACTAACTACACTGTTGTTATTGCTATTTCTGATGCTATCTCTGCTGCTGGTATTGTTATTGTTGGCACTAGCTGCGCTGCTGTCGTTATTATTGGTACTAACTACGCTGCTGTCGTTATTTAAACTAACTGTGCTTCCGTTACTGCTATTGCTGCTACTAAAACTACATTCTTACTTGTAGAATTCCTCATACTGCAAGTTTTAAAGTTCTCGCCACCAGACCAACGTCTTTGCACCAGCTAACCACTTGTAGATTATAGACTTTTATATTGAGGCGTTTCCTGTTTTGTGAACGTCACGCGTCATTTTATTTCTACAAATATGTTTTACTCTCACTATGTAGTCTTCTGCTCAAATCATTTTAAAATGATGTATAAAAGAAATCTTTAGAGAAACAGCACCATTGCACACTACCGAGAGTTGGTGTCTTTTGTGTATAAAAGAAAACTACAAAAACATCATCATTGCACAAAAAGCGTACAGTGATGTATTGCTTGAAAGGGCGTATACTAGGGGAGGGGTGTTAAGGATACCGCATTGCTATTGGCGGATCCATGGTTAGCAGATAACCAATTTCCCAAAAGTACGTCCTCGTGGTGTACTCTTCTGGAAACAGAAATACAGCTGCTTTTTTGTTTTTGTTTTTAATAACACGTTTGGGGTCCGTGAATATGGAGCCTGCAGATTGAATGATAATTGTCTGCAAAAAGGCGAGCAATATCTCCGACATCTCTACGCCATCATATACAGCGGCACTGTTGACAGACAGTGACGAAAGACAGTCAGACTCGAGCATTGGAGGTGCGGCCAATGCAAATGTCACGAAATTTGTAGCTGTCAAGAAGAATATTGAGTCGTGCGCTAGCCTCAGTAAAGATAACATATTGAGTACAACGAGAAGGCAACGCTGCGTGAAAATAGAACGGGAAAATGTTAAAAGGAAATCGAAACTAAAGTTTTGTTCAGCTCGAGAACATGCTTCTAGTCCCCGGTGCTCCTAAAAATGTGTAGAGACTCAGACTTGGACATGACTTGGGTTCTTGATGTCCATAAAATACACCTTTGCTAAAAAGACAAACGAAGGGCTCAACTCTAAAGTAGATGCTTTCCTATACCGGAGTCATGTTCACGGAGATAAAAGGTTCAGTAACCGATGGGCACTATATATATTCAGTCACTATATTGGGTGTCATCCGGAGTACGAAGTAGAGGGAGATCTAGAGAAACTCTACGAAGAACCATTAATAGAGAAGGCATGTCAATGAACCTAAACAACACGCAAGAATTGAAAGAGCTGGCAACACAAAGACAGAAATGGAAAGCTATGGTGTCTGCCCTATGCGCCACCTATGGCCCTGGAGGGACATAACATAACCGATGGACACAAGGAAAATACGCGAGACGAGTTCGCTCGCAGCTGAACACTTCGTGCGAGATTGACGTAGTCGACCAAAACCTAAATCCCTTATTACAGTCTCCTCGAAGACTGCCACTCAGGGACATGCTTTGGCCTGTAACGTCCAAGAGAACAATGGGTGGGAAACCTTAACGGCGTAGAGTCTATACACATCCATCGCCTGCTGACAGAGTCAGGTTAGGGAATCCCACCAGAATTAAAAGACATGTCAAAATCGGATGTACTGAACCCTCGGGGTGGGACAAATAACACAGCTCTGTTTTAGAACTGGCAGCACAACGTTCTTCATGCATCCCCGCGGAAATCACACCAACTCTCATGTTGGTTATCAGAGAACAAACGTAAAAGAAGAAGGGAAGAGGGGTTTGATGGGTTCAGTACCACAACACCACCCTCCCCTTTAACATAGTCTAGCATGACGTTTTATGCAAGGAAACATGCTAAAGATTGGACAACATCCCCCCCCCCCCGTATTTTTTAATACCTATTGTAGGTTTGCTAAAAAAAAAGTCGTAGTTGTCCCACAGAATTCAGGTCATTATTGCCACAAAATCTAGGTGATCTAGGTGATCTTCCCCACACCTCCCGAAATAAAATAAAATAAAATTAGGTGATCATCTTTTAAAAAAAAAAAGGAAAACACTCCACCCCAACCTTGCCGTAGTCATATGTTCAGCCCTGATTGTTTATAAATCCTACTTGTATTTGTAGAACATATACGTATTACAGTAACTTGTTGGTATCGTTGAGCTGAAGTAGACAGAGTGGGAAAGGAGAGAATCGATCTAACAGAGAAACAGTATTATTGATTCTGTCTTAAAATATCTAACAAAATATCATGGTGTGGGTGGTTGATCTCCCCTAACATAATTCAATCTATGAAAATATATTATTGAAAATTCATACATTTTTGGGGTTGTTCTTGACATCTGCTGTGGAAACATTTTTCTATCGTTAAAATACTATAGTTGGCTTCCAATCAGCAGACGGGGAGTAATGTAGACGTGCTTCTAGTGCATCGGGGCAAACTTTATGACCTAGGCCCACAGGCGCTATCTTTCAACACTTCCCTGAGAGAATGTCTTCTGCCCTGCATTGAAACGTCTGCATTTTCTGCGATATAAAAATATCAATGGGCTACAACGGAAAATTATCAACTGAGGTGTCGTGAATTTTATTTTGTCACCAGAAAGATTAAGACCACTCTATTCGGCACGGGCTGGCTCTTTGAATTCAATGTGAAATTTAAAGGGAGTAACGAGGATTTAAAGTTAGACAATATACCATTGTAGAACTATCTATCGTTCAATCAATCTATCTATTCTCTGTTCTAACTTTAGTATCTGTTATAGACAACGTTAGGTGGCAAATGCGATTGTTTAATACTTAGTATCATATATTAAAGTTGCTTCTGTGTTATTTCTCAGACTTCTACTGGTTAATCGAAAATATGTAAAAGTAAAAAAAAAAAAGGAAAGTAACCCATAGCATTTATTAATGCCGTAGGGGTGTGAGATGTTAGCGATCTCACATTTCACAGGCTCTGCAAATGAGGGCGGTAGCCATCTCCTCTCCCTCGCAGTCTTTACTTCCCGGATTAATCCGGTACCCATTTAAGGCTGGGTCGACCTGGGAGCCGTTGCGATCTGAAAAACATTTCTGCCTCAACTGGGGAATGAACCCAGGACCACTCATATGCGAAGCCAGTGCGCTAACCACTACGCTAACGCGGCTCCCAAAAATATGTACTCACTGCTCAAAACTGAATTCCAATAGGTAAAGCTTGAAACGATGTGATACAGTTTTGCTAATTGTACGAAACCCGCATAGGCATACACAGAAATCGACGTTCGACCAAAATGCCTTTATCAAGGATCACAAACACATATATAAATCAAAAACTGCAAGTAGGGACGACACAACATGCGTTCACATGGCTAGTAAGTAGGGACGACACAACATGCGTTCACATGGCTAGTAAGTAGGGACGACACAACATGCGTTCACATGTCTAGTAAGTAGGGACGACACAACATGCGTTCAAATGGCTAGTAAGTAGAGACGACACAACATGCGTTCACATGGCTAGTAAGTAGGGACGACACAACATGCGTTCACATGGCTAGTAAGTAGGGACGACACAACATGCGTTCACATGGCTAGTAAGCGGTATGTATGTCTTTTTGGAATTTATTCTTTTTCAGGTGAAATATTCTTTCCAGAACGTCTTCTTTATGTGTGTTCAGAACTTCTCAGAAACGTGTGGTTTTTGACCTACAGCAACCAGGAAAATGTCTAAACACTCAGAAGTGTCTCTTGTCCATCGTCGTTTGACAGCCCTTTTCCTATTACAAGCAACTATGATGCCCATGTTTCACAACCATATATTGCTACTCAGAATATACTTGATATGAACGGTTATAATTTGTATTTATTGTTGATGCATTGTCAAAGATTGTTCATTTGTTCTAGTTTTGATGTAACTATTCCACTATTTCTTTTCACCTCAGCCAATTTTAACCTT
This sequence comes from Meghimatium bilineatum, assembly GCA_034231615.1. Taxonomy (NCBI): domain Eukaryota; kingdom Metazoa; phylum Mollusca; class Gastropoda; order Stylommatophora; family Philomycidae; genus Meghimatium; species Meghimatium bilineatum. Next base: position 32,137,531 of record CM067299.1, on the reverse strand, counting down.
GAAAATATTTGATGATGACAGTTGATATCCCTAACTGAATCCAATTTTAACTTTCAAATACGTAATTACCGGGGGAAGGGGGTAGCTAATGTTACAACGACTAGTGTCGCGCCCATGATAAATTACAAAGACGTGTAATAAATGTTTAAGCAAATAATAAAACGAGCGTAGTTGTATGAAATATAAGCCTGCGAGAAAAAAATGAACAAATGTATTGGGTTCCATTTTGCTTTTGTTACAATTATTGTAATGTGCATGCAGTGTCATGAACCGGTACTTGGGTAAAGTTGTAAAGACAGTTTGCAAAATTGGCACGAACAAAGATTACGAGGAAAAAAACCCCCACATTATTTGTCTCAATTTTTTTTCACATTCAAGAATTCTCTTCTGTGAAATTTTTTAACAGTATTGTTGACGTCAACTTTTGTTTAAACCCCATCCCACCCTCCCCTTATCAATAACTGCCAATTGTTTTCAAACTACCTTCCCACTTGTTGACGTCATTTATGGATCTTATTAGACAATTTGTGCAGAACGTTCCCGATGCACAGTCTCCTCACCGTCATGCGGTTAAAAGTTGGATAAACAAATTTCGTGATACATCTTTTGTACAAGATGTACATCTGGACGACATACGATTTCAGAATAAATATATGCAAAATATAACTACTTGCTCATGTAACTCTTCATTAGGACATGCGCGAGACCAAGGGTAGGCATTTGCAGCATATGTTGTATATATATATATAGGATTTGTATGCCATCATTGACACTACAACATTTAAAAAAACTCCGCGCTGCACATGACAATCCTGTATTGGGTAAAGTGTTGGGTAGCACAATGACGTTATATATATATATATATATATATATATATATATATATATATACTGGAAGCACTACCTGGGTTTGATTTTTTTTTAAAGAGGCATAATTTGTTGCAATGACTTTGATTTGTTTCAGTGTCTAAATATTAACACCCCCCCCCCCATAAGAGAGTATGCTGTCACTTGGAGATTATTGCATTAATACTCGATCGATATGATTTTTGGCAGTAATTATTCATTTTTAAGATTTCTCATATCAACCACGGGGGAGATTATCTAATTAGTCTATGAGCTAAATTTCATTTGAATCGGTAAAGCTGTTGAGATTTCTATACTGGGTAAAGGTATGTTCCATGGCAGCAACCTACTGTCGACGATGACGATAACTCTTCATGTACTAAGCCGCAACAACTATTAGGTGGGGTGACCAGTTCCCTTCCTTGCTGTCTTTATCTCCCCTAACTCATGCGTCAGGTACTCATTTACAGCTGAGTCGACTGGAGGAGTGGTAGACATAATCATAAAGTGGCAGAGTTCGTCATATATATATATAGATACACACATCTCCGTATAAATAGATACATACCTGCAGGAAGGCAAGCATAAATACAGACATACAATCTCTACATACAGACAAACAATCCATGTAAAACAACTGCAACTATTTTAAAATGAAAGCTTAGCGAACACATTTTATTACTAAATGTTACGTCTACAATTCTTGAACTACGCCAAGTTAGAAGTGTCGTCTACAATTCCTGAACTACGCCAAGTTAGAAGTGTCGTCTACAATTCCTGAACTACGCCAAGTTAGAAGTGTCGTCTACAATTCCTGAACTACGCCAAGTTAGAAGTGTCGTCTACAATTCCTGAAATACGCCAAGTTAGAAGTGTCGTCTACAATTCCTGAACTACGCCAAGTTAGAAGTGTCGTCTACAATTCCTGAACTACGCCAAGTTAGAAGTGTCGTCTACAATTCCTGAACTACGCCAAGTTAGAAGTATCGTCTACAATTCTTGAACTACGCCAAGCTAGAAGTATCGTCTACAATTCTTGAACTACGCCAAGTTAAAGTATCGTCTACAATTCTTGAACTACGCCAAGTTAAAGTATCGTCTACAATTCTTGAACTACGCCAAGTTAAAGTATCGTCTACAATTCTTGAACTACGCCAAGTTAAAGTATCGTCTACAATTCTTGAACTACGCCAAGCTAGAAGTATCGTCTACAATTCTTGAACTACGCCAAGTTAAAGTATCGTCTACAATTCTTGAACTACGCCAAGTTAAAGTATCGTCTACAATTCTTGAACTACGCCAAGTTAAAGTATCGTCTACAATTCTTGAACTACGCCAAGTTAGAAGTTTGGTTGTTAGATGATTATAAAAATTAGAAGATGCATAAATCTGTCGAACAGAGACAAGTTTTCGTTCTTATTCACAAAAATGTCTACTTCCCTACGAAAACTTATTTTTTGGTGGGCTAAAGGGTGGTCTGAATCAACAACCAACAATCAATTCGTAAGGATGATGCGGTGTTTAGCGTGTGTTTTGTATTTTGAATGTGTATATATCAATCACGTGTCATTAGTGGCTAAGAGATTATGTTTCTCCACAATTATGTTTTTAGTGTTGTATGTTCTGTTGGCGACATTATCATGTCACTGACAATTCTCTCTTTGTCTTCCTTTGTCTCTTCTCCCCTTGATCTTCCAGGTGGTTACTAATTGCTCAATTTGCTCTTCTTATAGCACTGCCTACACATCTTGACTGACTGCTTATAATTTTTGCTATTCTTTGTCTTTTTACTGCATCATTTCTGATGCCTTCTACATTAGATTTCTTGGTTGTCTATGCGATTCCCATCATTCTCAAAATTCACGTCTGAGTAGCATTAACTACATTTTGAGCTGTTTTGTTTACGTTCATGCTTCACGTCCATAAAGAAGAATTGGTACAATATAACATCATAACACTCAAATCCACTTATCGCCCGTGTGTCGCCGGGGCCCGAAAGTGGAGCTAAGAATAGCAACACTGTTTACCTTCCACGCATGTCGTAAAAGGCGACAATGGAGGTTATAGAATGGAATTGGCTGTCCTATCCCGTATAGGGTCAGTGACCCAAAGCCATGCTGAAGTCGGATGTGTCAGGCCGAACGGCGCAGATATCGCAGCAATGCTGTAAATCCATGACACGGCGAATTCCGTTCTCCGGACTACATCCTGCTAATCTGCAGGAGTTTGAGAACAAACGCAGAAGAAGAAGAAGAAATCCACTTATGCATTAATAGTAATTCATTGCATAGAACGTTTCTCAATTAAGAACTGGTTATTTAGCTTGCACTATCTGATTTATTTTTTTTAATTTCAAATAAGCACAAGTCATCTGGTTTTAAGATTATGCTAAGATACTAGACTTTATCTGCTTGGTGTTTTTTTTTACACTCGTTCTCAAATTCTCACCGGATCTCTCTCATAGTAGGATATTGGTACTTCTATATTTTCAGCAGGGTGTACTTCGGAGATCGGGGATGCGTTGTGTCGTCATATTATATGCGCAAATGACCCGACATATCCGACTTAGGTGGTGGTAACTAATACGTTCAGTGTTTTTGCCAATTCTTCTGAACGATGGACATCAATAGCCATATATAGTAATGTAGTAAGCCAGCCTACATTGCAATATGTTTATAGAACACTGCTTGAACCGCACATTGGTCACCTCTCTGAAAGTTTACCAAGGTCACACTTGCTTAACATTTTGCCGTGTCTGTATCACTATTGATGTGACCACATACTCCAATGTCTGCAGGAGTTTGAGAACGAAGGGTAAGAACTGTATTATTTTCATGTATTTTAACAATTTTGTACATAGATTCATAATAATGTATGTTATTGCTTTCCTGTCCAGGAGAACTCCGGTGCTACTGTAACGAATCCAGTTGTGTAGCTACTGGCTACATGTGCAAATCTAGTGCTGGAAAATGTTTTACCGCTGTGGAAATTCGAGGTGAGGTGACACACTTAACTCATGGCTGCCTGGACAATTTGTCACAACAACATCAAAGAACGTGCCGCGTTGGTGTCGATGTAATCAGCGCAAGCCAGACTGAGTGGAAGAGTGGGCATCTTCCCTTGTTGCTCTGTTGTACAGAACATATGTGTAACTATAGAGAGGACATTGGCGTGAGCATTATTCTGACGCCCAAATTCAATGGGACATTCCATAGAGGTAAGATTCCACCGAAAATCTGCTTTATTTATCTCATTCATACACTTTTATCATTTCATGTTTATTGAATTACAGACCTCTATCAATATGAGTCAAACATGCAAGTAAGAGAAGACACCAAACAGCAATATGTTTCTACAAAAATAAGAAGAAAGCGATGGAAGTATATCGAACATGTACTTAGAATGAATGAAAACAGACAGCCACTACAAGCTTAAAATGGATACCAGATGACTAAAGAAATAGAGGAAGATCAAGACTCTTCACAGAACAAAAGAGGGTATGACCATGGGTCTCAACGATATACAAGAATTACACATAGAAGGCAATCTTTTTTTGGCCACTTCATGAGACAGACATGTTTAGAGAACATAAGTCACAACAGGCAAAATTGAAGGCAACAGAGACAGAGGGCGACAACGTGAGAAAATATTAGACAGTTTGACAGCCTGACACGGCAAGGAAACAATAACGACCTTGATACATAATACTGTGGACAGAGGGCTGTGGAGAGCCATGACCACCTACGCTAGCCGGCATGGCACCTGATGATGATGAGTGTCACATGGCTTGAACTGGAGATCTCTGGTTTATGTCCTATGCACCGTGTTCGGCACTAAAGCAACATAGATAGATAGATCAATAGTAGTAATGATAAAGTCTTATAGTGCTGCACAAAGCCACTTCTTCCATATGGAAGTGAATCATGGACAATAAATAGACAAAATGGAAAACTAGAGACCACAAAGATATGGTTCTTTAGAACAATGCCGAGAATGCCATAGACTGTCGGAAAACCAACGAAGATAAACTTACATAAAAAAGGAAGTTACATTTAACATCAGAAACAGTCCATATTTATTTGCCACATTATAAAACGAAGAGGTTTGCAATAAATAACGGGCAAAAATTGAATTAATATAGACAGAGGATGGCAAAGAGAGATGAGGTAGGATTGCATCATGGTAAGGTAGAAAGTCAGCAGCAAAGTTGATACACCTTTCTGTTGTAGAATGCTTTTGGGATCAATATCGCATACGTCATTGGTTCTCAACCTTTTTTTTTTTAGCTCGTAGCCCCTTATTCTTCTTCTGCGTTCGTTCTCAAACTCCTGCAGATTAGCAGGATGTAGTCTGGAGAACGGAATGCGCCGTGTCATGGTTTACAACATTGCTGCGATATCTGCGCCTTTCGGCCTGACATATCCGACTTCAGCATGGCTTTGGGCCACTTACGCTATATGGGATGGGGCAGCCAACTTCATCCCATAACCTCCTTAGTCGCCTTTTACGACATGCGTGGAAGGTAAACAGTGTTGCTATTTTTTGCTCCATTTTCGGGCCCCGGCAACACATGGGCGGTAGCCCCTTATGAAACATTTTCTTCCATGACTCCGTAATATCTTAAAAATTAATCTGTATCGCTATAATTCTTGTATTTCGTTGCAGTGTTACCTTCCTATAGGGCCTCCTGGGCGGGTCTGTAGCCCCCTCATGTGAAACTTCCTTCAAGTTTTGTTATATGTGTGTTTTATTAAGTAATTGGAACGATGGCACTCAAATGATTAGATCGAATGGCTGTCAAACTTTAGTGTTTTTTTGCAAGTATAAATTTCATTAGTAACAACTAGAGACTTTCTTTTATGTTCCTTTTTAAACTTCAGCAGATTAGCAGTATGTATTTCAGAAAGAGGAATGTGTTATATCATGTTTTACAGCTTAGCTGCGATATCTGTTCCTATTAGCCTGACACACCCCATTTCAACAGTGCATCTTGTTCACTTTGACCCTCTCTGGGGTGGGTCAACCAAATCCACTACAAAACCTCCTTAGTTACATCTTACGACATGTATTACAGGTAATAGTATCGTTAATATTTGATCACCTTCGAACCCTGTAACACACATTTGTATAGAGATCTAATTCAGACTTACCATCGATTCTATTCTATTGGGAAAAGTTTCCTGCGCCCCAGATATATTTTAAATAGACTCGTTGAAAGGATACAAAAACACATCCAAAATACATTTGATATATTTTTAATTCCCATGTATTTACTGCTACGATAGAAATCATAACTCGTTAACGACCTTCACAATTTCCGGTTGAGTTTACGATCATGTGTAAACCTCGTGTCATTCTCAACATTTAACGTTTCTTGTTTTGACTTTACATGAAAAAAACTTAAAAATCCACTCTCTCAAAATATGTAGATCAAAATCGGAGTAAAACAATGAAAATAGTTTTAAAATCAATGGTATACTAGGAACCATTAAAAACGTACCGAAGACTCATTTGTTCTCACGCATAAAATGTTTATGAACGTAAGCGATTCTGCAACACAGAACGCGTGCAAGTAATGAAGTTCTATTATTTGGTTGATGTGATGTTTCTTTCGCCTTTTTCGCGCTTCACATGCAAAACGTGACTATTAAATGTCAAAGCAGGTTAAAACCTGCTAGGTAATGAGTTTACTTCTCCTTTGGAGAGACGCGCTCCTTTCAACCAACGGATACTGTCCAAGTAAGTCACAAAGACCCCGAAAATTGTGTACACCTTTTTTTTTATAATACTTGGTAGTTAATTAGTGTACCTCTCTTTTGGAGAGGCGTGCCCCTTTTAACCAACCAGTGGACAACAAAGTCCAATTAGATTTATCAGGACACACTACTATAAAATATCAGAGGTAACAATGACCCGAAGTTTTCAAAATGTGAGTTAATGAGTTTACCTCTCTTTTGGAGAGGCGCCACTTTAAACCAGCGGACAAATAAATCCACTCAAGTTATATCAGAACGCACTATTATAAAATATTAGAGATAAAAAAAAGACCCGAAGTATATGTATTTGTAGTAAAATAAAGGTTTTAAACAAATGATTTTATTCAGCAAATGGTTAATAAATGTGGGGAAAAAATATTTCAGTTAATTTTCATTCAACACGCGTGTACTAGCTCATGTAAAACATTCTGATGCGTTTTTAATGGTTTCCAGTAAATGTTTACATTTACATTTTATCAACTGGCGATCCCACAGAAAAACCTTTGTACGTCCATTTCGAATCACGACCCATGGGCTGGAAGCCCGTCTGTGAGAACAAATAGTGAGTTGTCAAGCTTCATTCCACGTGAATGTTAACTTGATCCTTCTAACGTTTGCTGCAGTGGCACAACTCGCCAATATGTCTGACCTAAAGGTGCAGATATCTACATCAGATCACGTGCGATTGTGACACTTGTGCGACTTCTGATCAGCTGCTGAGTACGCAGCTGCTCACTTATGGGAAAACTATTACTATGACACTGGTTCATAACTCACCTAAACTCCGCTTACATTTACCTGTAGGGTATGTCCATAAAATTTGTCAACAAATAAGGGGGAGGTGGGAGAGATGTGGAATAGTTTGAGAGTTGTTGACAAGAGGAAGGTTTGACAGAAATTGGCATCAATTTTTGCACACAAATTAAATTGTCTGAATTTGAAACATGTGTATAAATTTGGGAAATAAAACTTAGATTATGTTTCCCTCCTTTTCAGCAAAATTTTTTTAGGGGAATTAAAATTTGTTTGACATAATTTAGCAGAGAATCCTACATTTTTTACTGTTGTTGACAAGGGGCGGTGGGGGTTCAAGAATTGGCCAAAAAAAATGACTTAATTTATGGACACATTAGTTAGAAAAACCGCTGAGTCTGGGCGAATATGCACTAATATAGAATATAATGTGAGCTGACAATTTCCTTACAAGAAATAACAAAATTAGGAAATAATGCAATCGCACCTGCTACTTCTTATACACAGAACACGCGAGCACATAAAAAAGAAACACACGAGATGCAAAGCGCACGCACAGTGAAAAAGATAAGGCTCTAACCCCTTGCTCAATTTTGCGACGCCCTCACCATCCTTCCTTAAAATTCGTGAGTCAAGTTGGAGAGTATTCGCGGATATTTATATTTAACTAAGCGTGTCAACTTCCTTTCGAATATCTGTGAAGGAGAACACATCCCGCGGCCCGAGTTCCCCCACTATGACAGACTGTCTGTTTAGTTGTGGCGCCGACCTCCACCGGTCGCTCCCATTTTACGATCTGCCTTCTCGTGGCCCCTGCTGGGCGAACATCAGGGCGAGTTTATGTTAAAGACGACAAGAGTCTTGGATAGACGCTCTGGTCCATGTTTAGCAGCTGGCTCCTCGTCAATTTTTTCCTAGCATTGTTGTTAACCTGTAAGATTGTGTAAAGAGATTGTAGCAAACACGAACTTGGAACCAGAAATGACAGAAGAGATAGACTGATACAGACGTAGAATTCCATCACCAGATTCACTCATCTTTATGATTCACATTCGTAGTTATCCTGTCAATCTGGAAGAATACAAAAATGTGATTTCTCACAAGTCATCATATATTACACATTTTATATTTTGGAATGTTATGATGTCATGAGTTGTACTTACGTAAAACACAGATTTTTAGAACGTTCCACTTAGACACGACGAACTATCGCTAAAACTAGGGGGCTATGGTGTGCAAACAAGAACACATTCAAATTACAATACACAGAAATTGTAAACGTTTCCACCAACATTTTGTCTCAGCGTTCTTTATTGTTCGTTGGACGGGTCTGCAACAATTGTGTTGCTGTCATAGGGCTGGTGCCACAGGCGCACATGTTTGTCGTGCCTATCCAGTATTTGTGATATATATGGTGGTGTGTCCGGGTCTGTGGCGAAGTGGTACAGAGCGCGTCTGTGACGACCAAAGTACCGAGTTCGATCCCCGCCACAGATAAGTATGCATCCTGGCATTTCAGAAAGCAATGGCAAATTACTGAACGTATTTATATTGCCTAGAAAATCACCACAGCCAACAAATCCTGGGTTGATATCTAAGTCATGTAAAGGATATGCTACCATTTTGTTATGGTGGTGAAGTATGTTATGTCATAACACCTATGATAAAGTGTTATTGTCACTGATTACTAATATAACTAAAAAAACAGCAAAACTAATGTCAATGAGAAATAACAAAAGAACAAGGACTTGCCCATGTTACAATCCAATAGAGACCTTTATAAAGAAATAAGCAATTAGAAATAAACATGATTCAACGAATTCCGTTCTCCGGAACATCCTGCTTATTTGCAGGAGTTTGAGAACGAACGAAAATATTAAACACAAAAAGTGCTTTAGCATATACATTTTGAACTATATTGGTGAATATTGTCTCGGGCATGGTATAAACAGTTTGACAAGTTTTCACCAGAAAACACAAACATAGACGCTTTATAAAGGAAACTCCAACATTGTTTACTACTGTTACAGTGGCGTGTCACACCCCGTAACATATCCTTACATCTAGAGATCTGTGAATGAAATGTAGTTACATAAGGGATGACAATGATATAAAAAATTGCTGACATGACACGGTATAAGGCTATATCTTTTGGTGGTTAGTTGAGTCTAGACTGAATACAGTTTAGACAGATTGTTCTCCTCAGAACAGTACACATAGTTGTTGGACAAATAGACGTTGTCCTCTATGTATCTAATTCGCTGCAATCTTTTTTTCTTCTTGGAACTTGCTCTTGTTTGACGTTGAAAGCAGCAGCTGTCTGAGCTGTCAAGAAGTGATATCGTCAGCCATCGTTTCCACTCCTGGGAGCATAATGATGATGTCTCTTTCTGTCTTTGTCATTCTTCCTGTGTTCTATTTTTAACAGTAAACGTGATTGTCCTTCCAGTCTTCCTGGCGCATTTGAAAGAATGACTCCGCTACAACGACGAGCAGTTTCTTAAACTGTGTTCTCCAGGAGGTAACTGGGGGGCTACGTGAAAAATAGTAATGAACAGGATGATAATGTGTTTAAAGTTATATTTCTGTCTCATTTCATGTACATAATTTTAGTACACATTTAGGACATGTTGGGCACGTTTTATGTATTATAATAAAGTGTGTACATTATTATATCATTTAGGCAATTTACGTGTGGATTCCACGATACATAAATATTGTTTCAAAAATCATCATCAAGTGCCGTGCCGAATGGCGTTGGCGATCATATTTCTCCATGAACATCGATCTCTCATATATGTCATCGTCTCTGTTGGTGTCGTCAATAGAAGCCATTTAGTCAAACTGTCCAATATATTTTCTCTGGGTATTCCCCTTGATCTTTTCCCTTCTATCTTTCCTGTTGTCACTATATTCTCAATACCTCCTCTTCACAGTGTGGCCCAATAAATGTTGACTTGTCTTTTTCTTATATTATCAATAATGCATCTTTTCACATCCATCCTTCTAAGACATTCTTCATTAGTAACCTTTGTTGTCCAATGAATGCGTAACATTCTTCGAATAAACCACATTTCCGCTGCCTCTAATGTTTTTCGTGATGTCTTATTTATTGTCCATGCTTCACTTCCATAGAGTAGCACTGATTCAACGTAGCATTTGATGACACGTTTTCTAGTATCTTGTTGCATAGGATATTTTTCATATTATGGAATGCTGCTTTTGATTCAATAGTTAGGTTAGGGTACTAGCATTGAGAAACGATGTTACAGAAACGACACCTAGAAAGTCGTAGATAATACTTGTCAGTTTGTTTTTCCGGAACAATGCTATTAGTAACTGTTTTTCCGGAACAATGATATTAGTAACTGTTTTTCCGGAAAAATGATATTAGTAACTATATTATAGTAAAAACTGTCTTAAGCGGAACTGCAAAAGACTTGCATTGTCTACAAAGGCTAGATTTCGTCTTGATCAGTGAGTGCTAAGAAAAATTAACGATGCATGCAACTGAGGTCAAATGTGATACCTATGCTCATGTACTTATTCACACTATAATTGAACACATGCAAATATTACACTAAACACACAAATTACTTTTTCGTTATAGTTTTTTTCAGTAGTCTACGAAGTTTTGTTTGTACACAGTGGGCACTCGTGACTGACGTTCTGTACACAGTGTACACCTTTGACTGACTGACTTCCTGCACACATTGTACACCCTTGACTGACTGACTGACTTCCTGCACACATTGTACACATTTGACTGACTGACTTCCTGCACACATTGTACACCCTTGACTGACTGACTGACTTCCTGCACACATTGTACACACTTGACTGACTGACTTCCTGCACACATTGTACACCCTTGACTGACTGACTGACTTCCTGCACACATTGTACACCCTTGACTGACTGACTGACTTCCTGCACACATTGTACACCCTTGACTGACTGACTTCCTGCACACATTGTACACCCTTGACTGACTGACTTCCTGCACACATTGTACACCCTTGACTGACTGACTTCCTGCACACATTGTACACCCTTGACTGACTGACTTCCTGCACACATTGTACACCCTTGACTGACTGACTTCCTGCACACATTGTACACCCTTGACTGACTGACTGACTGCACACATTGTACACCCTTGACTGACTGACTTCCTGCACACATTGTACACCCTTGACTGACTGACTTCCTGCACACATTGTACACCCTTGACTGACTGACTGACTTCCTGCACACATTGTACACCCTTGACTTCCTGCACACATTGTACACCCTTGACTGACTGACTTCCTGCACACATTGTACACCCTTGACTGACTGACTTCCTGCACACATTGTACACCCTTGACTGACTGACTTCCTGCACACATTGTACACCCTTAACTGACTGACTTTCCAAAAAGACTGTTTTCTTCTCATGTGACATATTCTTTCCAGAACGTGGTCTTCCTTATGCATTCTCTGAACACTTCGTGATTCTGGACAAGTTTACCTGCCGTAGCTACAATTCAAACAATCTGATACATCACTGCGCCATCGTCGTCTTGACCGTAGTCTGAGAAATTAGACTAGTCATATTCAACTCATTCCGTTGTATTGCGAAAGGATGTAGTTCCTCTTAAACTTTTGACATCTTAAAAAGTTATCATTCTTCACACCATTTCATGTTCCTCCTCTTCTTCTTTTTCCCCCTCTCCTTGTTCTCTTCTCCTTTCAGACTCTCTCCAAAATTCTCAACTAAGACACTAATATCCATTTCCATTGTTCCTGTTTAAGTTTGCAGCTCATAGTATATGTTGATGTAGTCTTATGCCCTTTTATGTCTTAGATGATATGCCCTTTTATGTCTTAGATGATATGCCCTTTTATGTCTTAGATGATATGCCCTTTTATGTCTTAGATGATATGCCCTTTTATGTCTTAGATGATATGCCCTTTTATGTCTTAGATGATATGCCCTTTTATGTCTTAGATGATATGCCCTTTTATGTCTTAGATGATATGCCCTTTTATGTCTTAGATGATATGCCCTTTTATGTCTTAGATGATATGCCCTTTTATGTCTTAGATGATATGCCCTTTTATGTCTTAGATGATATGCCCTTTTATGTCTTAGATGATATGCCCTTTTATGTCTTAGATGATATGCCCTTTTATGTCTTAGATGATATGCCCTTTTATGTCTTAGATGATATGCCCGTTTATGTCTTAGATGATATGCCCTTTTATGTCATTTACTAGGGTGATTAGATTTGTGTGATATATTTGTATGACTACTTGGTCTCTTAATATTCATTGAAGATTTTCCGCATTAAATCTTATTTTTGCGTTTCCGTATCAGACACTATCCGTTTAATCCAGGGAAAAAGCGCCCGTGTGTTGCCGGGGCCCGAAAGGGGAGCACAGAATAGCAACACTATTTACCTTCCACGCGTGTCGTAAAGGGCGACTAAGGAGGTTATGGGATGGAGTTGGCTGTCCCATCACATATATGGTCAGTGAACCAAAGCCATGCTGAAGTCGGATGTGTCAGGCCGAAAGGCGCAGATATCGCAGCAATGCTGTAAACCACGACACAGCTCATTCCGTTCTCTGGACTACATCCTGCTAATCTGCAGGAGTTTGAGAACGAACGCAGAAGAAGAAGAATCCAGGGAATTAAACATGTTTTTCCACTTGAAAATCACTTAACCTGAAAATATGTCCTTTGAGAACAGAAGTTCGTTGAATAGATGGTCCACTTAAGAAATGGTATACTGTATATGTGGATCATAACCGTGAAGCTGATTGACCTTGTGTTTTACATGAGTACTATTATATATGTCTGTCTTTGCTTGCTCTTAAACCGCTAAAATACTGATTTTCTTCTTCTTCTTTCATTCGCTAATAATGTCTATATCTGCAGTGTTGTTTCTTGTATAAATTGGACAGTGTTTTCCATTTCTTGTTTTGTACCATAAAGTTTAACATTCATTGGTGTATCAGAAGAAGGCCAGTATGTGCATCTTAATGTGTCATAGTTTGCACATTCTTGAAGGATGTGTTCTGAAGTCTGGTTGACTTGTCCACAATTACACTTTGCTGTTGTGCCAATTTTAAATTGTGTATACATATGTCTGTTTAGTCTATTGTGTCCAGTTCTCAGTCGAAATATGATGACCTGTTCTTGTCTGTTAAGTAGGTGGTAGTCATCCCGTGGAGGTAAGTTAGGCTTTCGTAAAATACTGATAAGTTGGATGTAGATCGTGAGCGGAACACGTTGCATCGTGGTTTACAGTCTAACTACGATATCTACACCTGTACGTTCGGAATATCGGACCTCGGCATGTCTGAATCACTTTCGCGTGTACATTTTACAAGATAGATAGCTACCCACCTTAGTAACCTCTTACAACATACATGAATTTACCGCAGAGGTGCTATCCTTTACTCATTCAGATTTTGAAGAACTCTGGTAGCTAACTTCCGTGTATTATTTATTCTATTTGTTTAGCCTCATGATAGAAATCCGCTTCAATCATTTCATGTTCGCAAACAACTGACATGAGCGCTGTATTTTGTTTTTTTATGTGGGTTCTTTACTTTCAGCAAAGTTGATCTTCCTTGTAGACAACAACACATGAGACAACTTCATAGTAGACAACTTCATAGTAAACAACAGCATAGACAACTTCATAGTAGACAACAGCATATACAACTTCATAGTAGACAACATCATAGACAACTTCATAGTAGACAACAGCAGAGACAACTTCATTGTAGACAACATCATAGACAACTTCATAGTAGACAACTTCATAGTAGACAACTTCATAGTAGACAACTTCATAGTAGACAAAAGCATAGTAGACAAAAGCATAGTAGACAACAGCATAGACAACTTCATAGTAGACAACATCATAGACAACTTCATAGTAGACAACAGCAGAGACAACTTCATAGTAGACAACATCATAGACAACTTCATAGTAGACAACAGCAGAGACAACATCATAGTAGACAACTTCATAGTAGACAACAGCAGAGACAACTTCATAGTAGACAACTTCATAGTAGACAACTTCATAGTAGACAACATCATAGTAGACAACTTCATAGTAGACAACTTCATAGTAGACAACAGCAGAGACAACTTCATAGTAGACAACAGCAGAGACAACTTCATAGTAGACAACAGCAGAGACAACTTCATAGTAGACAACTTCATAGTAGATAACTTCATAGTAGACAACATCATAGTAGACAACAGCAGAGACAACTTCATAGTAGACAACTTCATAGTAGACAACTTCATAGTAGACAACTTCATAGTAGACAACTTCATAGTAGACAACTTCATAGTAGACAACTTCATAGTAGACAACATCATAGTAGACAACATCATAGTAGACAACTTCATAGTAGACAACAGCAGAGACAACTTCATAGTAGACAACTTCATAGTAGACAACTTCATAGTAGACAACATCATAGTAGACAACTTCATAGTAGACAACTTCATAGTAGACAACATCATAGTAGACAACAGCAGAGACAACTTCATAGTAGACAACTTCATAGTAGACAACAGCAGAGACAACTTCATAGTAGACAACAGCAGAGACAACTTCATAGTAGACAACAGCAGAGACAACTTCATAGTAGACAACAGCAGAGACAACTTCATAGTAGACAACAGCAGAGACAACTTCATAGTAGACAACAGCAGAGACAACTTCATAGTAGACAACAGCAGAGACAACTTCATAGTAGACAACAGCAGAGACAACTTCATAGTAGACAACTTCATAGTAGACAACTTCATAGTAGACAACAGCAGAGACAACTTCATAGTAGACAACAGCAGAGACAACTTCATAGTAGACAACAGCAGAGACAACTTCATAGTAGACAACTTCATAGTAGACAACTTCATAATAGACAACATCATAGTAGACAACATCATAGTAGACAACTTCATAGTAGACAACTTCATAGTAGACAACTTCATAGTAGACAACTTCATAGTAGACAACTTCATAGTAGACAACTTCATAGTAGACAACAGCAGAGACAACTTCATAGTAGACAACATCATAGTAGACAACTTCATAGTAGACAACATCATAGTAGACAACTTCATAGTAGACAACTTCATAGTAGACAACTTCATAGTAGACAACTTCATAGTAGACAACAGCAGAGACAACTTCATAGTAGACAACAGCAGAGACAACTTCATAGTAGACAACATCATAGTAGGCAACTTCATAGTAGACAACTTCATAGTAGACAACATCATAGTAGACAACTTCATAGTAGACAACTTCATAGTAGACAACTTCATAGTAGACAACTTCATAGTAGACAACATCATAGTAGACAACATCATAGTAGACAACTTCATAGTAGACAACTTCATAGTAGACAACTTCATAGTAGACAACTTCATAGTAGACAACATCATAGTAGACAACTTCATAGTAGACAACTTCATAGTAGACAACATCATAGACAACTTCATAGTAGACAACTTCATAGTAGACAACATCATAGTAGACAACTTCATAGTAGACAACTTCATAGTAGACAACTTCATAGTAGAAAACTTCATAGTAGACAACATCATAGTAGACAACATCATAGTAGACAACATCATAGTAGACAACATCATAGTAGACAACATCATAGTAGACAACTTCATAGTAGACAACTTCATAGTAGACAACATCATAGACAACTTCATAGTAGACAACAGCAGAGACAACTTCATAGTAGACAACAGCATAGACAACTTCATAGTAGACAACATCATAGTAGACAACATCATAGTAGACAACATCATAGTAGACAACATCATAGTAGACAACATCATAGTAGACAACTTCATAGTAGACAACATCATAGTAGACAACAGCATAGACAACTTCATAGTAGACAACATCATAGTAGACAACATCATAGTAGACAACATCATAGTAGACAACAGCATAGACAACATCATAGTAGACAACAGCATAGACAACTTCATAGTAGACAACAGCATAGACAACTTCATAGTAGACAACATCATAGTATACAACAGCATAGTAGACAACGTCATAGTAGACAACTTCATAGTAGACAACATCATAGACAACTTCATAGTAGACAACTTCATAGTAGACAACATCATAGACAACTTCATAGTAGACAACATCATAGACAACTTCATAGTAGACAACTTCATAGTAGACAACATCATAGACAACTTCATAGTAGACAACAGCAGAGACAACTTCATAGTAGACAACAGCATAGACAACTTCATAGTAAATAACAACATAGACAACAACATAGTAGACGACCACAAAAGTCAATATTTTCAGGTATAAACAATAACACAACACATCTGTTATCCAGACTTCATCCTGCTAATCTGAAGAAGATTGAGAGACAGAACGCAGACAAAGAAGAGGCATTAATGGTCCTGAATCCAATTCAACCCTAAAATCATAATGCTATATATTGGCATACCAATGAATTAACCCTTTCACGGCGAGTGTTTTAAAAACGATCGATACAAAATATCAATACAGACTCATTCTCTTCTATCTCATCACCTCCACTTTCATCTACATATTCCTAATTTCTATTCATAACAGTGTGCGAAGCGTGTTCCATCAAACAGACCTAAATGAATTAAACATCTTGTAGTGCTCCCGTGTTGACATAACGGTAATCAATTCAAGAAACCCTAGTGATACAGAGTTTAAAGATGCTGGCACTGATGAATGAAATATCTGTCGGGGTCCGACTTTCTGGCGTCGCCCATTCTTCGGGGACGCCGATAAGATGCCGCAGATGTGGTCAAGTCGGGAAAAAAGATGAACCAGATGGACGGCCAAGTCTTAGTTAATTCCTCAGAGAAATAATTATGCTCAGCCCCAGAAAGCATCTAAGTGGGTTAGAGTGTAATTGGGTTGCAGACTCCGTCGGTACAGTTCACCAATTAATTACATTTATTTTCCATCAAAGTTCTGGTGTATGAAATGTTGAAAAGACACAGCACTTTGAAAAACAAAGAATGCTTCATCAAATAAAGGCCTAATAATTTTCTGTTTCTATGATTCTATAAACGTGTAAACTAAACACTGTATTTGTTTGAAAATGTGAAAGTGATATTATAGAAAGCTGCTACTATGAACAAATGCTTGAAAATGTGAAAGTGATATTATAGAAAGCTGCTACTATGAACAATTGCTTGAAAATGTGAAAGTTATATTATAGAAAGCTGCTACTATGAACAAATACTTGAAAATGTGAAAGTGGTATTATAGAAAGCTGCTACTATGAACAAATGCTTGAAAATGTGAAAGTGATATTATAGAAAGCTGCTACTATGAACAATTGCTTGAAAATGTGAAAGTTATATTATAGAAAGCTGCTACTATGAACAAATACTTGAAAATGTGAAAGTGGTATTATAGAAAGCTGCTACTATGAACAAATGCTTGAAAATGTGAAAGTGATATTATAGAAAGCTGCTACTATGAACAATTGCTTGAAAATGTGAAAGTTATATTATAGAAAGCTGCTACTATGAACAAATACTTGAAAATCAACAACTGAGTTTCATATAATGTGTTCCCAGATGAAAACATATTTTTCAGTAAAACTGCATAGTTTCTTGTTCGTAATCTTACTTTAGCATTTATAGATGCTGTTGTGCAATCAGATCATCACGAACTTTCCTTTCTTCTAGTATAGCAACAAAGGTATGTAGTTGTGATTGGAACCGTTAAATGTACTTTGTATTGCTGGTATACCAAAAATTGTGTCCTATTTTACCGTTCTCTGTCAGCATGTCCGCTTTGTGACAGCATGGTACAGAGCGCGTCTGTGACGGCCAAGGTACCGAATTCGAATCCGACCGTTCAGAAAGCAACGGCAAACTACTGAAAGTAAATAAAGCCAAGAAGATAGCTAGTCAATAAATGCTGGGTTGATGATTACATCCTGTATAGGATATGCTACTACATTGTTTTTTTCTATCATCATATAAATATATATTTTTCCGTTATCTATCAGCAAATAAATATTTATTTTTCCGTTCTTCATCAGCATATAAATATATATTTAGCAATATTTCATCAGCATATCTAGTTTGCTAATTTTATTTCAGCATAGCGATGTTTTGCAACATGCAAAATATCCGCACACTTTACGACAGAAGAGAAGAAATAGCTCTTGTCCAAAAGGAAAACATTATTCGCATGTTAAACCTTCTGCTGTATGTCCAAATAACAAGATCAACTATAAGCAGACTGAAGAGTTCCAGATTTTGTCACATCTAAAACGATATCCACCATCAACGCAAAGATAATCTCACAAGCTTACCAACAGAAATCGAAGCCAGACTACAGTTTCCAAAATTTCTCCACTTCTTCTTCGTTCTATCCTCGTGTACCTTTCGGTGTTGAGGGGAGAGTGAGTGTACGGTCTGTTGCCCTTCTATTTGCCTCCTCCGCTGTTATATTTCCGAGTGTCTCTAATACACTATCTATCCACCTTTTACGAGGGCGTCCAACAGGTCGACTGTTTTCGTATCGTTAAGTGTTTTTTGGATAATTCTTTGCTCTTTCTGTTTGGTTATGTGGCCGTACCATTTAACTTATTGTTTCTGGATGTATTCTATTGTTGACCCTATTTGTTTCCTTAGTGTTTCATTCCTGATTTTGTCTTTCAAGCTAACTCCAATCATACGTCTCACACATTTCATTTCAGTGGTGTTAATCTTATGTATTGTTCTAGAATCCAATGTCCAAGTTTGACACTGATAACACAATGTTGGTAAGAAAATGGTGTTGAATAGCGCTACTTTAAATTGGTCCACAATAACAAAATTCTCCGCCACTGTCAAACTCGCTGAAAAGGATACTAAGATATTTTTTCCCATTTTTCCAATATAAAAAATAAGAAGCACAAATTAAACGCTAAAAGAGCTTCTTATATTGGGTGATGTATCGAGTTTAAAAAAAATAAATAAACTAGTAGCTTATCAAGTGCAGGACGTAACCATCAACACATCATTTTTTGGCTGAATTTCTAGGTAATATAAATACGTTTAGCTTTTTGTCATTGTTTTCTGAATGGTCCGGATGCACACAATTGCATGTGACGAGATTCGAACCCGACACCTCAGCCGTCACAGACGCGCCTATACCACGCCGCCACCGAGCCGGGCTGTATATTGAGTTTACAAAAGTGTATTTCCAGGTTTCTTTGCGCCTGTAAGTCAACGATTACAGTTGTTGAAATGTTTTGGACTATTTTCATTTTAATTCATTTGAAAACTTCTTTTTAACAGAAGCTTGTCACTGGTTTCAACAATCCTAATTTGACATAGTTTTAGATAAAGTTCAATTAATATCCACACAATTGTTTCTATTGTCTTTTTTTTAATTTAACAGTAGTAAGTGCATAAATCTTCAATATTTTTGGTGCAAATTGTTGTGTTCAGTGTTCCCTACCGTTATATATCTCTCTTGACCCTACGTCGCTCCTCTGCCGCCTCCTTGAAAGTTTTTCACAACCCCTCGGGGAGGGGGGGGGGTCGTTTTCGCAAACTTTGAGACACCCTGTATTAAACAATGAATTATAATTGACGTCACTTCCTTCAGGATGTTGCCATATGTTATAAGGTTAATATCAATGCAAACACGCTTGCACAGTTTACCTCTACAAATATCATTATTTTCTCATTAACACAGATCGTTGGTGCGCATTTGTGCTACCGGTGCTGACAATAATCCTTCACAAGGATTTGAAACCATATTCCGCCCGTGTTGAAGGGGAGCAAAGAATAGCAACACTGTTTACCTTCCACGCATGTCGTAAAAGGCGACTAAAGAGGTTATGGGATGGAGTTGGCTGTCCCATCCCATATAGGGTCAGTGACCGAAAGCCATCATGAAGTCGGATGTGGCAGGCCGAAATGCGCAGAGATCACAGCAATGCTGTAAACCATGACACAGCGCATTCCGTTCTCCGGACTACATCCTGCTAATCTGCAGGAGTTTGAGAACGAACGCAGAAAAAGAAGAAACCATATTCGGTTTCATGATTGGATCTAAAACTGTACAATGTTGACATTTATACACTGCTCTTTCTTGTATAAAATGTCTTACTACAGTTATATGAAAGGTTGTCTTATTTTCTTACTTTCGAAATGTTCAACGCTCCTCATTCCTCCAAGGCTATGTATACCGCGACCGATCCGCAGTAGAAGAGACCTGTTGTCTATAATTATCACGTGACCTGGCAAAGGCCACCTTTTTGTAAACAATGTCTACCGTGGTGATCTGATGTGTGTCTGTATACGAGAAATGCAACAGATATGCCTCTAAAGTCTTGTGTTGCAGGCTGCAAATCTAACTATTGTGCAATCAAAGTTTGTGACTTGAAATTTCCCTCGGATATTGAGCTTAGAGAAAAGTGGATTACATGTATTCCACGATAGGACTAAACATCGCCTAAATCGGGGATCTCCCTGGCGTAGTGGTTAAGCTGTTCGAATCCTGCTCGTGTCGTCTTGTTTATAATGTGGATTTTTTTTTCGGAGATCCCTGTGGATTATCACTTGAAGCTACGGAGTTACGTGCTATGAGTGGTACTCTCGGCAGGCGGCGTGCCGCTTCGTTGAGAGGGACGGAGTACATATGGGAAACCGAGTACAGTGAAGTCAATCTTCTACGGCTTTTAAACCCTTTAATCGCCTAAATCAAGTGCAGTATGAATATAATATGTATCAGGCATTTTCTGTCAACTGAACTAATTCATTCAGACAAATATGGCGCTGAACATGTAATTCCACGACAAATACTTGATTTTCAAATGAATGTATACCCAACTGTCCATCCTGGTGTACCATCATATCTTTCAATTAAAAAAGAACAACAGCTTCGTAAAGATCCTGAACAACGTACAGTGCAAATTACTAGTATCCGTGAACACAGTTAATGAATGGTTGTCTTTAGATGTTATAAAAAATGTTCTAGACCTACAGTCACAGATAGTAGATAGAGCCTAAATTGAAAGAAAAATGAAGGGGGAAAAGTGGAACTATATTGCTGTTGATGAAACCTTAGCATACGTAGTGTTGTATAAAATTGAGGTAAAACCAGACTTTGCTTGCACCTTCCATAGTAGTGAGTGTACAAGTAAAGCCTGATGACTTTGTAATTTTTTCCTCATGATGAAAAAAATAAAGATAAACACCTTAACTGGATTATAGATAGCAAACTATAGAGATGATCACAGTTTAAACATTTTTAAATCACCACAATGACAATGAGTGTTTTCTGATGAAAACAAATGTTTCATAATGACACAGATACGGAAGTAACTGAGACACAAATCATATTTTTTTAAGAACAACTGAATTTGTTAATCGCTGCACAATCCAGAAGACGCTATAGCAGTAGAAAACTTTGTTTTGCTTTTATGATATTTATTAAAACTATATCTTGCTACAGATTTATTAGAAAATCACAAATTGTATGTCTACCCCACGGAAACACATTACGAAATTTACCGTCTCAATTACCAGCGTCTGTTAATAATGGTAGTAAATCTCAGAACCTGAAACTGAAACAAAGTCAGCTGACTGGACTAGAAAAGCTTGTGGCTGTTCAAATGAATGAGATTCGCGTTAAATCCCCAATAACCTACTCTGGGCCAAAGTAATGATCAACGCAGATAATTTAATTCAAATGAAGCTGTAATAAATGTACCCATATGTAGATATAGGAAGATGAGCCCATAAGATGTTTACCACAACCAAGCCGAAGAATTACCAAGACAAAACATTTGGTCTCTGAGACAGCAATACTGGCTACGTTGTAAATCTTGGAACTCTTGTCTTCCACCTAGCCGCTAATATCTACATTTTGGAGAACCGCTATGCCAAAAGCCGCTCCCGTCAACTTTTTTATACGACATTACTATCACGACTTATAAACATTAGTTTGTGTTAAATTTTGCTACTTTATTTGAAATAATGGAATCTAGGCCTCCTCGACGTTTGACAACTAGTCATGCTTTGGAAATGTTCCAAAATACGCTAAGCAATAATTCCGACATTGGCTTTGATGTTTGTTTGTTTTTCGTTCGCTCCATTGTAACCATCACGGATATCCGTGCGATTTCCGCCGGGAGCGTTATTACGTTGTGCCACCGTTATGCTCCTTGTAGGCCTAGCACATCCGATTTCGGCATGCCTTGACAATTCGGGTGGGCTACCCTTAGCCTGTGACAGCCTCTATATCTGTCTCCAGGCACGCGTAGTGGAGACTCTTCGCCCAGACGATTTTTTTTTTCCTCTCGTCTGACTTGTTTCACTGTCTATGAACTTGCCTCGTGTAATTGGACGTGCTGTGCCCGTGCCCATTGGGTACCGAACCGTTTCTCATCCGTGAGCCTGGTTCCTTAAGGGGAAGAACTCAACAGAGGAGTTGGACCCTGGCTCTTTCGCCCTCTTAGCCGAGGTGTCATTCACCGACATCGTGTACCCCTTATCCAAGTTCGAGTCTCACAGCACGCGTTTGGGAGCAAGGCGTTCTCGAGCTGAGCGTCCTTGTCCCAATAGCGCCTGAGCCCATCAGGTACTGAACCCTTTCTCTCTTCAAGTGTATTTCCGGTGTAGGAAAACCTGACAGTAGAGTTGGACCAGGGCTAAATCGTTATCCCTTTTGTGCCTGAGCGCATCGAGTACGGAACCCTTTCTCTTCGCGAGCATATTTCCGGTTTAGGAAGGCTCGACATTAGAGTTGAATTAGGTCTTCTTGCTTTACCAAACGCCAATGAATGGGTCTGGGTCTCTGCCTGTAAGGAACACAGATAACTAGAAGCTCGTCTCTAGCTGACGGAGCTTGTAGTTCCCCTTTCCTAGGAACTTTTCATTTTCTATTTGCATTTCGCGCTGCCCTCTAGCGCTGTTCTGCCCTTTCATTGTTTCATTGTACTCGGTATGAAATATATTTGTCTCTCGCCATACATCTACCTTTAACGTGCATTTTACATTGGCCACCCCTCCAATGTTCGGACTGGACTGACTAGCTTCACTGTATGTCGACAGTGTCGCTATATGTGGTGCTGCTGGTGGTGTCAGAGATATTGTCTGGAGGTACATTTGGGATCTTGGTTATCTGCTAACCCTGAGTCCGCCTAGAGCAATGCGTTCCCTTTGCACCCCATTGGCTTTGATGACAATGACAGTGATGACTACAAGTAGTACAAAGCCTAGTACTCTTAATGAAACTAAATCTCAACATTGAATATGGAATGAGGTGGACACATCACCAGAAGAGACACATCACTCATCACAGATTTTATCAAAAACGCCGTAGGTCCTACATTGGGCATGTCCTACGCGCAGACACCAACAGAATACACCACCAATCTCTTGAATGGATACCTACAGGCAAAAGAGCAAGGGGTAGACCAAAAGAAACACTCAGAAGAACAATACTTAAAGAAATTAAAACAACCAATATTCATACTATTCAAGAACTGCACAGAATAGCTTTGAACAGACAGAATTGGAGAGATCTGACCTCTGCCCTATGCGCTAACTTCAGCGCAAAAGGAAAATTAATGAATGAATCACCAGAAACAAAAGCTATTTATTATTTGAAATTTGATCCAACGCGCGCATCGGGATTGAAGGCACCTTCAGCATTAGATTTTCCCAGTCAGCTATAAACAGCAGATATTATTGATAATTTAGATAATAATAGCAATGATGCAAGTGATATGCAATTGGTCAAGTATGTTGATAATGACTGCACATTTGGTCAAGTATGTTGATAATGACTGCACATTTGGTCAAGTATGTTGATAATGACTGCACATTTGGTCAAGTATGTTGATAATGACTGCACATTTGGTCAAGTATGTTGATAATGACTACACATTTGGTCAAGTATGTTGATAATGACTGCACATTTGGTCAAGTATGTTGATAATGACTGCACATTTGGTCAAGTATGTTGATAATGACTACACATTTGGTCACGTATGTTGATAATGACTGCACATTTGGTCAAGTATGTTGATAATGACTACACATTTGGTCAAGTATGTTGATAATGACTGCACATTTGGTCAAGTATGTTGATAATGACTACACATTTGGTCACGTATGTTGATAATGACTGCACATTTGGTCAAGTATGTTGATAATGACTACACATTTGGTCAAGTATGTTGATAATGACTGCACATGAGTTTATTGCAGAACACCAGCAAAGAGACTCCGCGTTAAATACATATGCAATACATGTAGCGACCAGCATTATCTACACACAAGAACATGTTTTTTGAAATATCACATGCGGGTGTAAATATTCAGACCTTTATATAAAAATAGAATAACTTGTGTGTATAAATATATCCAAGGATGTGTACATAAGTCCTGGATGTTAAAATGTACATAATATAAATTTGTATGATTATTGCATATTTTATATGCATTTGTTGATGTCAAGACATGTTGACATTTATACCAAATTGTGTATATATCAATACTTGTGTGTATTTCAAAATGGTTCAGGATGTATGTGGATGTGTATTATTTCAAAATTAATGAATTATGAGTCCGCTTTTTGCAATACAAGCTTGGGTATGTACACATTTTAATTGCTTTTTTGTATAATTTTTTTCTGAATTAAATTTTCCGTAACTGACACAATATTGTATGTAAGCAAACTAACTTAACTGATTATTATTACCTTTCCATTTCTGAACATTTTGATGTCAGAATAGTGATGGAGAAAATTGAATGGTCTTCCTACACGAGGAATAGTTCGCGGGCTGCGAAGCGCTTTGTCGGAGCAAAGATACATATTGGATAACCCATGCAGATCAGCTTGTCTCATGACATATACCCCACACCCTCTGAATAGAAGGCTCCTTCAATAGGCATTGTACTAAGCCAAAAACTGAAGCCCCCTGGTATGAAAGAAAGCTCGGAAAAAAACAACCCCACTGCAAATAGGGAGTAAGAGCTAATGTTCGCAATTCATGGGGGTTTCAAACAAACAAAACAAACAAACATTACATTATTAACAGGATTATTATGTTTAATCATTGTAAGAACACATAATATTGATCCCTGAACATTTTCATACATAGATTATGTTTTAGAAATAATATTTGAGCAACTAATGACCAGAGACATGAGTGTGTAGACATATATATCACTTTATTTGGTTTTAAAAAAACTCTTTAAAAAATGATGACAAGGCATGCATATTGCAAATCCTAATATACTTTTGTAGTAGTTATAAACTTGTGAAATTTTCCTTAAATGTGTATATATATTTGGATGTATTAATAATATATAACAGTTTGCTGACCAACAGTTGTTATGATGCATACAATTAATTAAAGTTTAATTTAAGAGCCCTATTTGTTTCCAGATTTTTTTCAAATATATTTTGTCACTCACATTTCTAAAAAAATTATATATTTTTTATAACATAAATATGTTCAAGTATTATATAGCTAGGCCTATAAATGATTCATCGCCAAACATTTTCATATATAATACATGCTTTAGAAATAATTATTAAATGATGATGACAAAATTCGTGACATGAATGTGTATAACACTTTATTTGGAGGAAAAAAACACTAAAACATAACATGATATGCACATTGCAAATCATAATATATTTTATTACTAGCTAAAAACTTGTAAAACTGTCATAGAATGTGTATATATGGATATATTTCTACACTGTTAGTTACTGTATTGGATTATTTTGCTGTAATTAATTATTATTACAAGTAAATTGCATACATTCGTATGTACGCAAGGGGACCTAGCGTTGCGATGTCGCATACCAGAAACACACCCTGCGCAAAGGTCTTCTAAAGTCCACGGTCATGGCTATATAAACCCGCTAGCTCTACGTTTAAGCTTGTCAAAGGTTACGACAGGGTTCTTACGTGTAACAGACGCCGATCACTTGTCTACGGTCGGGCCGTCATCCTTAGGGCAAGTTCCGGTTGGAGAATTGCTCAGTATTAATAGTACAGCATACAATCAATCTAACCCAGACTACAATATTGTTTAGATCTATCCAATAGGTACAAGTTGAAAGAGTGAACAGAAATGTCTACCCTAGAGATAATGAATAATAGACTGAATAGTTTCACGGCAATTTATTTGTGTTACTGTATTCCTTTCTTCTAAGTTAAAAGGAGAATATGAATAGCTTAAAGTACTTTCAATGACATGAGGAAAATATTGACATCTAAACAAATGACAAGTTAAAAATGAGAATTATAAAATGCTGCATCTGTGCTTTATTAATGTATGAGTCAGAAACATGAACAATAAACAACAATTATAAGACAGAATTTATGCCTTTGAGACGTGGATATATAGAAGAATAGGGATAGCATCACGGAAAGAGAAGAAAATGAAAAAAAGGAGATTCTAATAACAATTAATAGGAAGAAAATAATATTAAAAGAAATAAAGATGAATCAAATGAAATATTTTGGACACATTAAACGATATAACACCCCGTTGAAGACCTTACAAGATGGTAAAGTCGAATGGAAGCGAGCAAGAGGTAGGCAGAGATACAAGATGGAGAGTAACATCACAAGATAGACAGGTTACAGTCTGACAGAGTGCACCATCAAAACAAGAGACAGTGGATGTTTGTTACAGCCAACCTTCGTTGCGGAGACGGCATTTGATGATGATGATTCTATTGAAGGAGAAGACATTTTTTAAAAGTCAAAGAAATAAAACAGGCAAAGAAAGAAAAAAATACAAAGAAGGAAAATATGCAAGAGAAAGAACAAAGAATGATAGAAAGAAAAAAGAAGTAAAAATAGGAAGAAAAGGATGCAAAGAAAGAAAGACAGAAAGAAAAATAGAAATAAAAAGGATAAATAAAAGGAAAGCGACGAAGCATCGATTGATGTTTTTTTTAAATGTAATTAAAGGATTGTCAAGTCTACACCTGGGTTTCTCATATAATAGTGACAAGTCAACTTAGAGACCTTTGGATCGCGATATTGGGTCCGCACATTTGCATATCTCCACGAACAGGCTAAGAACACCACTCAATCAGAAAATCTACCTTTCGTATTTCAGGATCAACCAGTCTTTAGAGCCATATTACTTATCCCTGCCACCATTATCACTTTGTCATCATTATGTACAAACTCTCGTATCTTGTAGATTCCTGTCACCACTATCACTGCGACATCATTACGTCCACACTCATATGATATCTTGTATATCCATGTCAACTTTATCAGTGTGTCATCATTACCTATAAACTCGTACCTTGTGCAAATCTTGTACTTTTTTTTTCTTCAAATTTTATAATCTATAAGAACAACGCTCACCCGTGTGTTTACGAGGCCCGAAAGGGGAGCAAAGAATAGCAACACTATTTACCTTCCACGCATGTCGTACGAGGCGACTAAGGATGTTATGGGATGGAGTTGGCTGTCCCATCCCATATGCCCAAATTCAGTGACCCAAAGCCATGCTGAAGTCGGATGTGTCAGGCCGTACTGCGTAGATATCGCAGCAATGCTGTAGACCATGACACAACGCATTCTGTTCTCCGGATTACATCCTGCTGATTTGCAGGGGTTTGAGAACGAACGCAGAAGAAGAACAACAACGCTAAGATCTGTGTGACGTAGTAGTGGCCTACCAAACAATCCAGTATGCTACATTATACTTCTAGTATAGCTTTTATATAACTATATAGTCAGACTTTTCTTCCAGTGACACCTTCAACATTCATCTTTACAGTTATATGTATCATGTTGTATTCTCTGATTTGTTATCACAACTCATTGATTAAATAGTGGAAGAAACAAATGGAAGGGGAATACGAACATGCTGCAATACATCTCCAAAGATATCAACAGACCACAATATTTCGCCTTAGAACAGGCCACTGCAGACTGTTGGGTCACCTTTACCAATTAAGGATCTCATACATAGATGAATGTCCATGTGGATCCGGAACACATACTTCAGGACTGCCCAACATACAAAGAGCAGAGACAGCAGACCTGGCTAGAGGATACAAACTTGATGCAAAAGCTATGAGGCAGCCTCTCTGACCTGGAGAAGACAGTGGACTTCGTCTTGACGACAGGCCTGACGGTATAGCATGACCACAAATGCTGAAAGCAGAAGAAGAAGAATTGATTAAATGTATGTCTTGTCTCAATTTCTTATTTATGTCTTTTATCAAATATTCCCCATGGTTGACGAAGATATACTGCAAATCGAACATCTCGTACTTATCTCTTGCTGCCAGCCTCCTAGGTAGTGGAGAATGTCAGATGTACCATCGCTGCAGATGGGTCAATACATCTGGCAGAAGAATGATGGAATATTTGGCCCAGATCTTTGTGCTATGCTCCTGACAAGATGTGACTCCCCTTGTATACTCCAGCACTGGAATGCCTCCTTAAGGGGACAAACATGCTTCCATAAACCACCATAACGCAATCTTGTCTTTGAGACAAAGTACCGTATTGTCAGAAGAGGTATTTACTGTCAAGGACTACTTGCTCACAGCTATCTGATTGCCCTGATGAAGATTTTGTAACCGAAATATGTTGTTATGGGTGTTTTTAGTATTATGTGAACTTTGATATTGGCAACACTCCTTACATATTTCTGAGGTGGTTTTTTTTCTCATAATTATTTGTTCCTTCGGTGCCTGTGATTTTTCCTTGGTGTTCGATGGCAGGTTAGCACGCTTGACACGGAGATCATCCGAAGGTTGAATATGGGAAGCATCCATTTGTTATTGATCACTTCTCAATTTCAGCCACGAAGTAGGCCCGGGGGGGGGGGTGTTTATTGGCCTTATTAAGTGTAGCCAAAATGTTAGTTTCGCTGCTTATGTGTTGCCACGGCCCGAAAGGGAAGCAAAGAATAACAAAACTGTTTAGCTTCCATGTATGTCGTATGAGCCGACTGAGGAGGTTATATGATGATGTGGGCATATACCACGGGTCCAACTAGTTTTAGAACCCTCGCTAGCTTCCACACAAAATACAGGGTATCAATTAACAGAGATTGATATCAAATAATGAATCTTGACCCGTCAGTAAAATGTTAATGGAAACATGAATTACAAAGGCTGACGGTCAACATTGACGGCCAGTAAGGAGATAACACAGAGAGACCGCTAGACCACCAGACGCTTTTAAAATGTGTATCGGGATGAATGGACTAAATGTTGAATGAGAAGTGAGGATGGGCTGAAAGACCAGAGTTAGTGGGAATTAGTTTTTAGGCGGTTGAGTTTTGGAGTTTGGAGTGGATAGTTGGGCTCCGAACTAGCGAGTCTGAGTTTGGGTTAGCGCCGGACGGGTGCCCACAAGACATACTCTGAATTGACAGAGTAGATCCCGGAATATTGGATAAGTCGTACTTGTCGTAAGAGTTGATGTTATGCCTTTTTTGGATTTGATTGGATAAGTCGTATTTTGCTGAGAGTTGATGTTATGCCTTTTTTTATTTGAACTGGATAAGTCGTAGTTTGCTGAGAGTTGATGTTATGCCTTTTTGTATTTGAACTGGATAAGTCGTATTTTGCTAGGAGTTGATTTTTTGGATTTGACGAATATGTAAAATAAAGTTTCGAATTATATGTGAACGTTGGAGTTACAACCTTGTCTCATACTATGTTATCACTTGGATATATGTGAGAGAGCCACAACAGATATACTGTCATAACTGTTGACAAGCAGCCTTTCACCCCTTCATAACAGGTGATGACAAACCTTTTTATACGTTCATAACTGGTGACATACCAACGTGTTACGCTATCACAACTGGTGACGTAACTAGGACAGTCTAATACATTCACAATGGAATTGCATGTCTCATCCAATATGGGATCAAAGATGACACCGAAACCATGCTAAAATCGGATGTGTCATGCCGAAAGGCGCAGATGTCGCGGCACATCTGTAAACCATGACACAACACATTTCATTCTCCGAACTGCATCCTGTTAATCTGCAGGAGTTTGAGAGCGAACTCAGAATTAAAAAACGTTAGTTTCGTCGCAGGCGAAAGTCGTAGTTTCGTACGACATACACTAGCTACGTAACTGGCGGTGTGTCCGACTGTAACTAATAAGTCATATACAAACCACGAATTTTCTTCTACACTGAACAGGCGCGGAAGAAGTATATGAGGCATTGAGGTTCTCCTGCTTCTCTTCTCGCAAGTTTTTGTTGAGCAGCATCATGTCAGATTCTCTGCCCAACTCCTGATTCCACGAGGCCAGTCGGATTTCTTTTGTGCAAGACGTCCATGAAGTGATGTCTACATTGAAGTGAATCAGTGATGTCTACATTGAAGTGAATCAGTGATGTCTACATTGAAGTGAGTCAGTGATGTCTACATTGAAGTGAATCAGTGATGTCTACATTGAAGTGAGTCAGTGATGTCTACATTGAAGTGAGTCAGTGATGTCTACATTGAAGTGAGTCAGTGATGTCTACATTGAAGTGAGTCAGTGATGTCGTAAGCGTGTCTTTAAAATGGTTTTCTGTTCCCAAGTCTTGAGGGAACTAGTCTGGATATCTCTATATACATTTATATTTTGGCAGACGGTCTTTAATGCGGACCAGGTGACTTGCTCAACATGCCCGTGCCGTGGTATTTTTTCCTACCGTTAGAAATCGAGCATCTTACGGAGACAGCTTAAGTGGAAATAGTTACGCATTCTAGCTTGTGATGTATACTGCCCTTATTTCGCATGCATAAAGAAGTTATGGTATTTCTGCTGCTTGATAAACAGTGGGTTTGGTAGTATTTGTTATTTTCCTTCTGCCCATTTATTTTAACGTAGTCTTGTAGATGTGACAGCAACTTTCGCGCTTCTGCTCTTTACTTCATTGTCGATGTTTACAACTTGTAACCCGTGTTTTTCCGGGACCCATAAATGGAGCAAAAAAATAGCAACACTATTTACCTTTCATGCATGTTGTAAGATACAACTAAGAAGGTTTTGGGGTGTAGTTGGCTGCCCCATCCCGTGTGAGACCAAAGTAACACAGAATCCGTGTTGAAGTCGGATGTGGCAGGCCGAAAGGTGAAGATATTGCAGCTACACTCAAAGCCATGAAACAACGCATTTTGTTCTCCCGGACTACATCCTGCTAATCTGCAGGATTTTTAGAACTATTACATCTAATTGCAACATCTAATACAGCGTGACTTTCGAACCACGAGCAAGTTCAATCCAGCTGAATTAATAAGATGGACCGCTCTACCTCCAAACCGACTTCGGGGCGTATGAACATTAAAAATATAATGTCGGTTGAAGTTCAGGTAATATTATAAGGACCGTGGTAGATATATATTAACATCCACGTAACCGTTCGAAAGAACATGCTAATCAAACTTCGAGAAGCTACTCAAAGTTTTAAATTATCACTTTCTATATACTTTGTGTCGCCAGCTGAGTTCGGAGTAAGCTCTCGTAGTATCATAGACCGTGGCCTGTTCTTGTGGAAAAGTCACGAATCATTCACTATATTACGTTGAGTGACACTTAATTTTAAAATGTTATCAATGCAGTGGCATCTCCGGTTGAAGTGTTTGCCAGCTGTCGTCATAGCACTCTGAATTGATTGGACGAGTATGCGCTCCATGTTGGTAATGTTACCCAAGGGGCACCTAACCGTCTAGGCGCCAGGATTAATCGGCCGTGTCCGAACGCTGACCATTTGCCTATCAGACCGGTAGGTCAGAGAAAGCTGTAACTATGACCTTCCATCTCGCACGCACAGGGGAACGTCTGAACTGACATGTATCTTAATTCTCTATTTGACATAATCTTGATGAACAACCGAAAATCATTTCCCCTCTGCCCAGATCCAAGGACAATAATAGATTATAACACCTTGGACAGGATGTAGCAGTCATTACAGGCTTTGAAAACTTCTGCAGATTTTAATCAATCTTCCTATTTCTGTGTTATGTTTAGGTGATATCTTGCGTCCATCTTTTCCTTGGCCTACATTTTTTTGTTTCACTGGCACACCCCCTCCAATAGGTCTTTTCTAATCTTTTTTTTAAATGGTTATCTGCAAGAGTTTAGAGAAATAAAGAAGAGAGTAATTCTCGTCACTGTATTTTAAAAAAATCTTAATCGGCGCTGGGAGGCATTTATAACATGTGGACAGAAAAGCATCTTTACTATAGCCGTCGCCACGACGTGTACAGAAAATATTTCACTGTTACCAAGAAAGACAAAAATCCAGTCTAAATCATTGTTGAACCCGAGACCTCGCGGTTATGAGACCAGCACTCTAACCATTCGGCCACGTATTACACCGGTATTTCTCAACAGGGGCCCACGCCCCTCGAGGGGGAGGGGCAATTTGATTATTCAGTGGGCAATTATTCCCTAAGTTTTATTACATATTTCAATTTTTTAATATACAAATTATGTATTATGTTACATTGAGAGGCATCATAATTTTAGAAAGATTTAGGCGGAACTTGTTTTTTTTACTTTAAATGTTGGGGAACATTGCACTACTCTCTGAGAATATTTGAATGAAGATTAGCGGACACTTAACTCTTCTATTAGCGACAAAGTAGCAGATTAACATTAGATGCATATTTTGTCTATTGTTATTTATTTCTTTTGTGTTCGTTCTCAAAGTCCTACAGGGTGTAGTCTGGAAAACTGAATGCATTGTTTACATATTTTCTGGGATGTCTGCAC
This sequence comes from Meghimatium bilineatum, assembly GCA_034231615.1. NCBI lineage: Eukaryota > Metazoa > Mollusca > Gastropoda > Stylommatophora > Philomycidae > Meghimatium > Meghimatium bilineatum. The sequence goes on along the minus strand of CM067299.1, from coordinate 32,104,381 downwards.
CTTTCGGCCGACATAGCTGACCTCAGTATAAATTCTGGGTCATTTTGTTGCTATATGGAATTGGAAAAAATAACTCCACCCCATAACATCCTTAGTCGTCTCTTACAACATGCATGGAATATGAAAATAATCATCTTTTTTTGCTATCTTTTCGGGCGCGAGCAATACATGGGTGATATTTTGTCGTTGGCCTGTATTGCTTGCATAACACTTGCTGCGAACACATCGGTGAAACGAGGGAACGCAGTAAAACTATTCAACACAAAAAGTGAAAATACACGAAGAAATGAATTTTTACGAATCAATACCAGCCGCAGGAAATCACACATAAATGATGTCTTGAACCCAAAAAAAATGAATGAATCGGTATTGACCACTCTTGTTTTTGTTAATTGTTCCTGGTTGTACCTTTGTTAATATTTTTCTATATATAATATATTTAACTCCATATCTCAGCCGGGTTAACTGATTAGATTAAACCAACTTTTTTCTCTCACTTCTATGTAAATTGAATTAATTTGGGGCAGAGAGAGAAAGAAAAGACTGACCTTGTTATGTCGTAAACAGTTACAGGTAATTCAACTAGGTGTCACTGGTAATTAACATAATTTGGCAATCTGCGTTTAGCAAATAATGTAGTACCGGCAAAGTAACCCTCTGCGGGACCCGGCGTCATTTCTAATAATACAACTTAGCTTCTAGTTGGGGGTCAACATTAGGACCTGTACATAAATTAAGCCAACAATTATTTGCCAATTTTTCACTCCCTCCCTCCCTTATGAACAGCCTTCAAGAATGCATCCCCCACCCCTTAATTATGTCAAAAAGTTACAATATTGGGGTGTAGTTGGCTGATTCTCCCATTTTTCCACCAAAAAGAAAACATAGCTGAAAGTACACAAAAACACTACGTGTTTTCAACCCGTAAAATGTTAGAAAATGTTCCATATTCACACTATTTAATTGGTGTATAAATAAAAATATTGTTGACATCAATGTTTCTCAAACCCCTCCCCCCCCCCCCCCCCACCAAAAAAAGAAAATTGTCACCATTTTCAGACTCTGCCCCTTTCCCCCTAATTGTTAACATTTTTAATGGACTGTGTTGTAAAGTCTTCTTCTTCTTTCTGTCCTCATGTACCTTTCGGTGTTGAGGGGAGAGTGAGTGTACGGTCTTTTGCCATTCTATTTGCCTCCTCTGCTGTTATATTTCCGAGTGTCTCTAATACACTATCTATCCACCTTTTACGAGGGCGTCCAATCGGTCTCCTGTTTTCGTATCGTTTGTTAAGTGTTTTTTTGGATAATACTTTGCTCTTTCTGTCTGGTTATGTGGCCGTACCATTTAACTTGTTTCTGTATGTATTCTATTGTTGGTTTGATCCCTAATTGTTTCCTTAGTGTTTCATTCCTGATTTTGTCTCTCAAGCTAACTCCAATCATACGTCTCACACATTTCATTTCAGTGGTGTTAATCTTATGTATTGTTCTAGAATCTAAAAGTTTCTTTTTGAGCACTTTGTGTATCCCCTGTTGTAAAATCGTGGTTGTATATTTATTTTTATGTATGCCGAGATTGTTTTCTTTATGTGACATCCATATAATACGATAACTAGTTTGCTCATGGATGTGACATCCATACTTTAACTAGTTTGCTCATGGATGTGACATCCATACTTTAACTAGTTTGCTCATGGATGTGACATCCATCTAATACGATAACTAGTTTGCTCGAGATTTATATTTTGTATCTGGGATAAAAAATAATTGAATATTGGTTAAATAATTTTACTTTGAACAGATACAACGTTTCGGCCATACTGGTCTTTATATATATCAAAATTCCCACAAACACATTGATAAAGGCTCATCGTCAAGCAGCTGTTTAACCATTTCTCTTTTTTTCTCGTATATCTATTTACTAGATGGACACCGTTTTACTGCAATCTCAAGTTCATTCATATTTGATCTCTGACAACTTAGAAGTTGTGGTGGCAGTATTACGCATCCACGTCCTCCTATACTTTTTACGATTAAACGTTGCAATAAAACTAGGTGGACTTACGTTCGTAGTTGAAAGTAGGGTGTCTCAAAATAAGGAGGCTTTACTATATTACACATTGTTGTTGTTTTTTTAATTACCTGCTGCTATCTTTAACGTGTCATGAACGTTCATTCTCTTGCTTTAAACGAAATGACAAGAGCTTCTTATGGTGGGTTTTAACTTCTTCATCTGAGGACGTTCGTATAATTTTGTTATATCTGCAAGCCCGTAGATAAGATAGAGAAACTGAAGGGGTTGGAGGTTAAACTCCGTTTCCCATAGAAAACTAGAACATGACATTTAGCAGTAGGAAACAAGCAAAACATCGGATGAAACACCTCCACCTTGATAGATTACCAGAAAAAAATTAATTAAATACCCCACAAAAATCAGAGGATAATTGTGTTTAGGTAACCATCTCCCCCTTTTGTTAAGGCTTATCTAGAGTCATGTATGGGTGCTTTGACAATCAAAAATATTAGAGATTGTGGTTTAGGTAATCATTACATCATGCCCACTGGATAATATACATTATCTTGCTGTCTTATTGATTATGTGTCCTTTGGATTCATTATATGCACCACGTAGTTTATTGCACGGTGGTAGTACATGAGTTCAACTCAGAAAAATGAGATAAGCCTAAGTCATTTTTTTATATTATTCTTATTTGCTGTTACTAACTTAAACACACAATCATCCCATCAATAACATCATTTCAAGTCATTGAAACTTTGCTTCCATTGAACTTTGTTGTTTTATTTATATTTCCACAGGTAAAGGATCACCTGCCGACCATGACAGTGCCGTTTACTCCAGAAATCAGCGTAGTAGTCGCGACGATGATCGTGAACTGTGGTTCAAAGCGGCTGTAATTGCTGTGCCAATAGCTGGTGGTGTCATCCTTGTACTTCTAGTATTGCTGGCAGTGCGCATGCTTAGAACAGACACACGCCATCACAGAAGATTAATTCAAATTCGACAAGAGCATAGTTTGACTAAAGCTCACATGTATATTAGTGAACATTTCTCGGGGAAAAACGTCAAGCAACATTGCTCATTATTCAATGAAAAAATGAATAGACCACATGACCCTTCATACTCTGATAACACAGCAAACAGCATCAATAACAGTAGCAGCAGTAGCCATAGAAGTGATAACGAATGTCAGTCTTCATTATACGGTGATATCTCAAACAGTTTCTGCAGTCACTCACCTCACAGTGGAAACTCAGCTAAATCGGACTCGATATCTGCTCGAGACATTGCAACGAGCAACTCGTGTCATATTTCACTGCAATGCAGTTCATCACACAGTCTGACTACTCGCAAGACTTGCTCATCGAGCTTTGATAGCTTTAATCAAAACAATGCACACATTACTCGCACCGTTTACACAGAGTCTCCCTCTAAAAACGCAAACTTCACTCGAGATACAAGCGTTAAAGTAAACAAAGATGGACATACTTTCCCCCATGCTACCACATTAGTCTCTGGTGGAACATTCTCACCACAAGGCCATCAGTATCTATTTGACTCTACATGGGCGAAGACATGCCCGAATGGACTTTCTGTCGTGTGATATTTTAATATATGCAGTGAATATGTTATATCTAATGTGTGGTCAGTGACAAATATTATTTCTTTTTGTTTCATCGCTTCATTAACAAGTCAGAGATAGAATTGTTTGCATGGATATATATCGTATACGCAGTGAAATGTCCGTTTGTTCCTGGGTCTCATCACATAAAGGGGAAAAGTGGCACAGAAGCCATGCTGAGGTATAATGTGTCAGACTGAAAGGTGCAGATATCACAACCAAGCTGTAAACCATAATATAATGCATTGCATTCTCCTGACTACATTCTGATAACCTGCAGAAGTTTGAGAACACAGAAGAAGAAGAATTCAAATTGAAATAGCAAGCTTTATACCACAGTGTTTATGCTCAACCTAGGAGAACTTAGATCATGATAGGTGACAATAATAATATTATAATAATCTCCTCTATAGGACAACAACAACGACTTTGATACATAATAATGTGGACAGAGAGCTGTGGAGAGCCATGACCTCCTACGCCAGCCGACATGGCACCTAATGATGATGATATGTGATTATTAATTACAATTGGACCACCAAAATTGAAGAAGATCTCTTCTTCCGTACAGGGATGCTTAAAAGTCAGATATGCATGATGCATACATTGATATGGAATGGTGGTAATAGGATGTCAATGGATTGTGTTGCATGGAGGGGGGCGGGAATCAGAATGGGGCGACGGCTAAGATGAAAGTGACGGCAACAAACAACGGCACACGTTGTTCTGAGATTTCCTATGCATGCTATGGAAGACTCATTTCTGCTTGGATTACTCTTGTTAGTAAACCATCTGCTGTTGTCATGAATTATTACCTATAGTAAACAAAGTCACGTTCTCTTTCCCACGCGTTACCGGTGTATTGGGCAATACAGTGTTAGGTTCGTATTTTTCATTGTTCAGCGAAAAACTAGGGATGGTGTGGACAGAATCACGCCCGCCGAGTGTTGCTTGTAACCCTTGTTAAAATCACGAAAACTATCCACTGGGAAGCTAGGAATGTGCCATATGGTCTCTGCTGTATTTGAATACACAGACTATCGAGAGCACATGATAGAATCATTGCCAGCAAACCTAAGTATACAGGGCAGCAAACCTAAGTATACAGGGCAGCAAACCTAAGTATACAGGGCAGCAAACCTTAGTAGGATACTTGAGATTGTGGCCTTCATATAACCACACTAGGTTCAATTAATTATTGTGATTATCCTTTACCACTCGTATCTCGCTCTCTCTCTCTCTCTCTCTCTCTCTATCTCTTTCTCGTTACCAGGAACCTCACTGTTTGCATGTGTCGATCCTCATGAATTATCAGCAATATAGCTCTTCTATCCTTCGTGGAAATGTATGGGGATGTGGATGCATCTACATCTTATTTCATACTCAGAATATTCATGCTTTCAGATTAGCCTAACGGCCCAGAAAAAGTGACTTGGCGGGACGGATTTGGTCCGTGGACCTTATTTTACCCATCCTTCCGTTAAATGGATGCGAGTGATTCAAATTTGTATAGAAGGATACAAGTTAGTTAGTTAATCGTCGGATCATCATCACTGCACTACGGATAAATCCATAGGTGCTCTGATCTCTTCCTGGATACCTCTGCTGACAGTTCCAGTTCTGTGTTGATTGTCCATCATTCTTCTGTGCCCCTCAAACTGCTCCCCTATTGCGACCTCACATTTCAAACCTTGTTCCTTAATTCTAGTCATTGAATACGAATCATCATCCACGCTTCACTTGCACGTGCTGGCTCCCGTAGGGAATTCAATACATCTGCCCGGTCCATTGCTCATCCCCGGGGAGCAACAACATCAACTGACGCCAGCAAATCAGCTCTCTCGTTGTCCCGAACGCAAACATGCACAGGCACGAAAATAAAATTCACCATCTCCAGCCTGGACCTTCTCAGTACATCAGTACAATGTTCATGAACGAGACCCTATTGTACTTTCATAATCATACTCATCTAGTCACTCAGGATACATGTCCGTACAGCCCTCTGTGTGCTGACCCATTCTAATGCCATAGTCACCACCATGATCTCCATAGTCATACTACTCGTAGTAACCGCTAAAGCTCCACTCTCTTCCCTAATACGTTTTCCTGCACACTGAGCTGTGAAGACCCATGCACTACGAACATGTCAACAACCGATCCATCTGTGTATATAATCACATCACCTTCACCAGAGTTCTCATTGACCAAGGCCTGCACCTCAGTCTCCACCATCACTGGCCCCCATTCCTTGCTTGCCCTATCAAGTGTTACTATAACTCTGAAATAAGTTTTGCAATCCATAGGCAGGCGTATTCATTCCGCTTCTGCAGCTGCAACCTACACATACATTGTATGATATCTTCTACCCGTTCACGGATACGCGTCTTAGAGCAAAAATACTGCCGTAAGATGCGGCAGGTTTGTTATAGAACATGGTTTTTTTTTTGGTTTCAAATATCTTGTTGCTCCGGAACGGCAAAATATTTTCCATGTATATAACGGCTTTCACTTATGGCACGCAGATTAGCATAGGTCCACTGATCACACATGACCAACCGAATGATATAGAAGACCTCTGCACATAAATAATTAGGACTTCAATTGTTACATTTTTTAAATTATTGTTCTCTATTTCCGTTGGTCACTATTTGGGTACTTGGAGTCGTCTTGGCTATATTTGGTATGTAACTTCAAGTATATAAATAGTGACCAAACGAAAAGCCGGCAATAATTTAAAAAAGCGTTACAAATGAAGTCCTACTTAATTCTGTGCAGAGGTCTTATAATGCTGAAGGTCATTTACCACCATTACGAGAAGCACTGCTATATAGCGTCAGAAATAATACAAAACTATGCGAGCATGCTCTAAGAATCACTCATATCAACAGTTGAAGGAATGAAACTGATGCGGTTCGATCAAATCACCATACACAACCCCACCTAAAACAATTTTGAAGGGACGACGAAGGGGGAGAAGTAGTGTCAGAACGGTAAAATCATAGATTGGCAACATCAGGGAATGGACTGAACCGATACGCCGCTAATAGTTTATGTGAAACATGGTATCTAACATCGACTGAATAGTGTGTGGCTGTTTTGATGAATACAGATATCTGATAAGGAAACATTCAGTCTGATAAGGAAACATTCAGTCATGTTAGATTTTATGTTTATAGTGTATATGGATTGTGTTGCCGAATGGTTAGAATGGGTCTCATAATTGAGACTGTACTCGCATTCAGAATACAATCAGATCTAAATCGTTCTTTTTCGGGGGGATAAAATTACAAATCAGAACATGTCGTGGCGGCTTCAATAGAAAAACGGCCTTTACTGACAGAACATATTATTTCCTTCATGAACAAAATAGGAAAACATGCAGTAACCCAAATTTTTTTTTATCAAGGTCCAGTATATTATTTTCCTTCGGGGTATTTGTATGATGACTGGAGTACTCATTATTCTAATGACGAGATGAACGGAAATATGTAAAAATGTTACTATTTATAAATGAAACAGATTATCAACGAAACACAGTAACGACGACGATTCGACTAAAAACACTTCATAAAGACAACAGACGTATCAAATACTTTACTTAGAAACGCACGTATGGTTTGATTTTTGAAGAGGAGAATATTAAAGTAAAATAAAAGTAAAAATCCCACATGATAAGAAGAGTGACATAACAGGAAGGACAGGAGTGCGTTTCTATGTAAAGTATTTTATCTTTTGTCCTGATGAAAGCTTTTATAGTCAAAACGTCTGTCACTGTATCTCGTTGCTAACATGTTGTATTTATATTATTGGTAACACTTGTACATATTTCCATTCATCTTGTTATTTGCCCTGTATTACTCCAACCCTCAGATTTCCAGGATCTTATTGTTTCTCAACACTGGTGTTTTATTTCATGATTACTCATTATTCTACTTGATCGTGTTCCTAACAGTACATTCTTGGTGAGGTGGAAATTTGAGGAATTAAATCATCTATAGTGGTGATTCACACCCTTTTCAACAATGCACAATATGTTCACTCTGGTCATGTCGCTGTGTAAGTCTATTATATAATATATGTCGCCAAATTGACATTTTCCATCTTCTGCGTTCATTCTCAAACTTCTGCAGATTATACGTAGTCCAGAAAACGGAATGTGTTGTCATTGTTTATAGTTTAGCTCAGATTAAGAGACATTTCGATTTAACACATTCGACTTCAGCATGACATATGTGTCACTGTAAAATTCAATGTTGGATGTGACAGCCAATCCATCCACAAATCTCCTTAATTGTATCTTACGGTTGACTTCGCAAGCAAAATTATTGCTATTTTGTTTGCACCCCTTTTGGGCCCCTGCAACACTCGGGAGGGCCAAAGCTACACATTTATCTACTCCTTCTATAGAATGGGTCAGACAGCGTCACTGAATAGGATAAGCTATCAATTTAATAATGTTCTCTTATTACTGTAACGTTTTTGTTTCTGAGGAAGGTCTTCATTATGTAGAACGTTAATTTATATATTGCCTTTCTTCTTAGTAATACTGCTTTTATCGTTAATTTAATATATTTATTTGTAATTCATCATTGCTGTTAAGTGCATCACTTAATAATTTATTTAACAATTGCACAAATTTCCGGTAAGTTTTTTTTTTTTTTTTTTTTGCCCTCCCTTCCCAATTTGTTATCCTCATCATGTTAACAGGTATGTTACATCAACTTTAGAGTAAAATTAGTTCAAGAAATATCCGTTGCAGAAACGGACCTAACATGCATACACCAAAAAAAGAAAGTCTTTATTTGCATGAAAAGACGAGGGCGTTAGAAAGATGATATATGTTTGTTGATGTTAAGAAAAGTTCTGGTGCAGGAATTTTTTTTCCATGAAAGAAAAAATTATATTTTAGCGAAAAAATAACCAATGCGATGAAAAGAATGTAAGATTTTCTAGTCTTCCAGTTTTGTAAACGAGGGATCTGTTTTGACTTACACGCGTATGATGTGTGATTGATTGCTGTGTCTGGGTTAAACTTTCAAACTTGAATTACTGGAGTTTTTAAAAACAGTAAACATCTTATATATTTTGTTATAGAGCTCCATATGAAGTTACCCTGTGTAGTCAATGAACTGATTAGTCAGTAACCATCTGATAGTTGGAGTTAGGGGACTATTGGGCTTTACTCCTACAGGAAAATGTGTGTTTGTACTATTAGGTCATGCAGAGGTTTAGTGTAAGGAAACAGCTAACTGACAATATTCGATGGCGCCTGTTATTAAATCACTTATTATTGGTAGGTTTGATTTCTGACCATTGATTAAGGATAGATTTGTTATCAGACGGCTGGTTACATATGGTTAGATGTGTTATCAGACGGCTTGTTACATATGGTTAGATGTGTTATCAGGCCGCTGATTAAGGGTATATTCAATATCATACCGCTGATTATGGATAGATATAATAACCAATTTGCTAGTATGTCTTTATTGGATACGGTCATGATTCAGCGCTTGGCACATTAAGCACATTGGTAAATTGTGTATGGTTGGTTGTTTGGTTGCTGATCCAGCGGTCCATGGGCTCATGTCCTTTGACCTAATGCCATTAAATGGCATTATATTGCTGGGAAGTCTAAATTGTGTATAAGACCGCTGATTATAGCTAGATTTGTTATCAGACCGCATATTATGGCTAGATTTATTATCAGACTGCTGATTATAGCTAGATTTATTATCAGACCGCGAATTATAAATGACTAGATTTGTTATTAGACCGCAGATTATGGCTAGATTTGTTATCAGACCGCAGATTATGGCTAGATTTGTTATCAGACCGCAGATTATGGCTAGATTTGTTATCAGACCGCAGATTATGGCTAGATTTGTTATCAGACTGCTGATTATGACTATATTTGTTATCAGACCGCGAATTATAAATGACTAGATTTGTTATTAGACCGCAGATTATGGCTAGATTTGTTATCAGACCGCGAATTATGACTAGATTTGTTATCAGACTGCGAATTATGTCTAGGTTTGCTATCAGATTGCAGATTGTGGGTAGATTTTATATGTTGCATTCTCTCACTTAAGTCTCAATTAGAGTGCAATTATGTCTACTGGTTGGTTGGTAGGTTGCTGATCCAGCGGCTCATGGGTTCATGCCCTTTAACCCACTACTGCTAGGAAGTCTGTAGATTTTCGGCCCACCCCGGGTCAGGGCCAAAGAATAACTATCACACCACCAGGAAGGTAGGTTTCAACCTATGCACTTCTCTGAGCCACTGTAGCCAAGATAGGGTTCACTGTACTCATTACCCGCCACCAATTCACTACTGGTTATGTCGAATTCCAGGCATACAACCAAATGTTCAAGTCAAAAATCTCTGAATTCCCCCCCCCCCCCCCAACCACAGTGTGAATACATATACAAAAAAAAACATCAAAGCATAAAATATATTGCAACAAAACATAAGAGTAGGATAAGCATAGTTGTATAGGTGATGTACCATGAAACTTCTATAAGAAGATAACCTAAATATAATGGCATGTTATCTTTTAAGATTTTTATGTTGCATGGATGGTGTGTCTAGTGGGCCATTGGTGAGACGCACAGACGCAAACCATGCGAAATTAGGTCTACTAAGCAATGGAGTTTTCCAAGCATCCACACACGTAGAAGAAAGAACAATCATTTTTACATTCATAATGTGTTACTACAGACTCAAATTTCGAAAATTTGGAGTAGGCGGCAAAAATATATGTGCTTCATGAGCACTTCAGACAATATGTAGAACTGTTCACTGCAAGAAGAAAATTGTGTCCATCTGGAATAGCTCTGACGGACAAGCTCTACGGCTCTACCTCGGGGCTGATGACCACAATACAATTCGTTGAGAAAATCCTTATCAATGGTGTGGCTTAGATTGGAGAAAGAAGGAAAGGTGGGGGGAGGATTTAAAGGAGACTGAGGAGAGGTGTATAACCAGTGAGTTATAGGAACTATCAAAGAGATTGAATATCTCTTAACTATGCCTGGAATTGCGTGATGTCGGTTCAGCTAAACACAAGTCACTTGTTGGTTAGGAGATTGAAGCATTCTTCAAACAGTGACCATCACGGGTTTATGTGATTTATCAAAGTTAATTCATATCTCAAGCGGATTAGGAGAATATATTCCGGAGAGTGGAATGTGTTGTATTGAATATATATGCGCGTTTAAGTCCGATAATCCTACTTCATCACGAAAAACGACTGACATTTATTGTAACCACCATCTCGTTCCACAAACATTAATAAACAAGCTAGATACACAAGAAAAGTCACATTTACCTACGATAGAATCACATACTGCTAAAGGAGAGCGGTTATGACATTTTGATCGACTAAGCTAGAAATGCTACTACATAGTGATTAACTGATAAGTTTATATATTGATCGAGTGACAATTAAATAGATTTATATATTGTTCAGTAGAATAACCACTATGTATTGGTTGATTGACAATTAAATAGATTTATATATTTTTAACAATATATTACTATAGTACAACAATTACTAATGTATTGGTCGACTGATCAGTCATTTATTTTGTACCTCTTATGGTGAGGTACGCTACTTTCAACCACTCATTTCAACTGAATCATATGATTCAGCGAACCACAACCTCCGAGTATATAGTTTCTTAATAAATCTTAACCATTAGAGAAGTTACTACGTTACGAGTTCTGCTCTGTGTAGTGAGGTGGTCCAAAACGCTTCATAAGGTACCAGGTTAAAATCCTGGAAACTGCACACTGACATTTCAAAAAGCAATTGTAACATACTGATCGTATTTTAAATTGTCTAGAACATCACTATTTTTTTAATAAAAGTTGATTGATGTCTGCGTCCTGAATAAGATAGGATATGATATCAACTTAGGAACTGCTGTCCTACTATACTGTACATTGGTGGTCTGTTTGCTGATTTAGCTGTTCAAGGGTTCATACTCTTTACCCAAGGACATCGTGTGATATATGTATGTGTTTATGAGATATTGTTTTGCTCCATATAGGGTGTTCCACTTATGTGAATTGAGAGATAGGGGAGAGAGAGAGAGAAGTACCACGCTAGTATCATCCAGCCGTGACTCTTGCAATTAGAAGACATGTTGGCTAAAGGAAAATTCAGCCGTTTAAAATGTCCCATTTTGACTATTTCCTTGATTTTCATTTGCTGTCACACAAAGTATAATAGTAGTGATCAATGAAAATAACGGGAATAGTCAAATGAATCATTAAGAAGGCTGGATTTCATATTTGCTAGTATGTCCTCATTGGAGATGGTCATGATTCATTGTTGGGTATTAAGTACATTGATTGGTGTATTGAACGTGAACTATGCATGTATGATTCTAGTTTGTGTACATGTATGATTGTGCAGCTGTTGTCAAATCGTGTAGACATAAACAATGCAAAACTTGCTGCAGAAATATTGCAATGAAATTGTTTTATTGTTATTTATTAATGATGGCTATGAGAATAAACAAGAATGGTGTCGGACATGTTCTTTATCAATTTCTTTATTGGTTATCTGCTTACACGGGCGAGTGTGTGTATATTATGTCTGTCGTGCCACGTATGTGCTATCCTAAAAGTCATTATATTTAATATATATATGTCTCATTTATGGCCCACTGGACAAATAAACTACACATGCAACAGAAAGCCTTAGTAGATGCCATGCCGTTATTTTGAGACTCTCTTATGGAAGCTGTGTAGTATGTCATCTAAACAATTACAGACACCCCTCTGAGTAGAAGACTCCTTCAATAGACATTGTACTAAGCCGAAAGATGAAGTCTCCTGAGTATTAAAGGAAGCTCAGAAAAACCACTCCACTGCACATAGAAAGTAGGAGCTAATCGCTTGCAATTCCTGTAGTTCTCAAACAAACATATCTACATGATGTTATCCGTGTTTATATTGGATGATCGATACCCAAAACTACCACCGAAGAGCGAAATGAAGCAGTACTCATGTTGTGTGGCGCATGACAGAGAGGTTAGAGCTTTGTTCTCATACCCGTGAGGTCCAGAGTTCAATCCCATGCAAGGACTGGATTTTTTTTCTTTCGAATGGTAAATTTTAATAAACACCCTGTACATGACGTGGCGACAGAAGATCATGCGACCTTTATTACACAGCTACAGCATCCCTCCTTCAATGTCTTAACGGGAAACATGCAGTGTTTGACAATAAAGTTCTACCGCACAGATTTGACAAGGTCATACGCCTTGCTTAATATTGTTGATATCTTGGAGCATCTGGGTAAACTAACTCTTCAGATTCAGGGAAGGAATACAAACACAATAACATTCTCTGATTTCACGAGCAAAATGAAAAATTGGAAGGGAAAGGTTGATATAAAAATGTTGCAATATTTGAGATATATTGTTGCTATCCATTGTTGCTATTCATGGCAATAACCAAGTGCTTCCTTCCATAATTTCCAACAACAAAACTTTTTTTTTGCAGCATTTGACAGCATTGGAAATTACAATCAACCGATATTTTACTGAACTCAGTGATGGGAAGTTGGATTTAGTACGACATCCATTCAAATTGTCGATTGAAAAAGTTCGTGATTATTGGTAGGATGAATTTCTTGAATTGAAGACTGATCGGGAAGTAGATATAATTTAGATGAGAGACTGGTCACACAATTGTGATCCTTGATGTGCAATTTCTACTCAGATGTCGAAAAAGAGAAATCAATATATTGCTTCTATTTGTGTCAACTTATCTTTCTGAGGCATGCCTTTCATATCTGGTGCAAGTGTAAACGAAGCATTTAAACAGATTGTACGTTGAATAGGACCTGCATTGTGCCATCAAGAGATAAAACTCCGTTGTCGGGAAACAACCCGATACTGGAAATGCGAAGGCTGGAGTGACACAAGACACATGTAAAAATGAACAGACACAGGTACAAGTGTTACTAATATTTATAAATAGAAAATGCTAACGAGTCACAGCGATAGGCGACGTTTAGACTAATAGGCCTTCATCGGGATGAAATACAACATGCAAGCAAGCAATATACGTAGCATATTAAAGTAAAAAAAGGGTTCAAAAGACGTAGATGATTGACTTCACTGTACTCGGTTTCCCATATGTACTCGGTCACTCTCAACGAAGCAGCATGCTGCCTGCCGAGAGTACCACTCATAGCACGTAACTCCGTAGCTTCAAGTAATAATCCACAGAGATCTCCGAAATAATCAACCTTGTACACAAGACGACACGAATCGGATTCAAACACATGACCTCTTGAACACAAGGCGAACAGCTTAACTACTACGCTAGGGAGATCCCCATATTAAAGTACATATGGCGGTGGTAGGCGTAAGACATTAAAGTGTAGTATGAAAAGTATTATGCTAAAGAGAAAGATCACAGCTGGAAGGGGTCAACAAGATAAGAGGAGACGGACAAAACATAGCATGATGAACGGATATAGTGGAAAAGATCATGAGAATGATTTAGTAAGGAATGAGATTGAATGATACGATAAAATAATGAATCGGGTTACTTATCTCATTTCTAAGTTGAAGTCCGTCTGCTAATCACCAGACATAATATATATATATATATAGAGTACATACTCTGACCGAGCCAATGTGTGATGTGTCGAAGATCACATTTTGAACGTGGGACGATTGAAAGTAGATTAAAAAGACAAAGCCCAAAGTCAGAACATACACAGATAACCGCGGACCAGAAAGGGCAGTAAAGAATAGCCGAACGCATGGTAAGCCAGCTAAAGGCGAAAAAATAGGAGCAAGGGGTAAGTAGACAGGGTCCACAGAGTGCCCAAGTGTCCCATAGAGTAATATCGGATAGGAAGACGGAAGAGTATGGACATACCAAAAGGCGCAGATATTGCAAACCAGCCATAACATAACACTGGTGAACGGGGGTGCTGGCGAACGGACATGAAGGCACAATATAAACATAGGGGAAGATCAGTAGGAGGCTATACAGTAAGAAACAAAGAGGAAGTGAGAGAAAGAAATTTGAGGAAAGATAGTCAGAAACCAACTATAGTAAACAAGTAAGGACTGACGAAATCTAACGGGGACACATCACAAGCGATGTACAGGTAAATCCAGGAGCAGGGTAATAAATCTTTGCTAAACATAATAAAAGGCACACATAATAAATAACGCACACAAATCGACGTATCGACCAAAAGGTCTTTATCAAGACAAAAATTGAACATGCTCAGCAGAAAGCGGCAATTAATAACTATAGACGTTCACATGGCTAAGTTCAATGTAATGTGGAGATTGAAACGGTGGACATGCGAGAAGGGGGGCCACAAAGAGACACTACTAATTAGGGGAAACCTTCCCAGACACGCGCTTTATAAGTGGGTATTATTGTATGAGACTCGAGACAAGCTTCATGAGATTATCATATTCTGATGTAAAACCTTCATGAAATCACATTCCAACGTATACACTTTATAAAGCTGTCGCATTATGATGTTCAAACTTCATTAAAACGTCACACTTTAATGTCCAAAATAATCATGAAGCTGTCACACTCTGATCTCCAAACTGCAAGAAACTGTCAAATTCTGATAGTCCAAATGACTGAACTAAATTTGATTCAATATGACTGACTCTTCATTTTTAGATCGTTTTCTACTATAAGATTAAAACAAATATTTTATATATACCTGAATTTACATTTTGGTCTCTCTTATTATTGAGTTCATGATTAATTATTTGAAAACACATATACTTCTTTCCTTACAGTAAACCAATACTGTATATCCGTTAAAATTTCATGAATGGGGGGGGGGGGTTGATGATCGACATATTTTGATTTGCTAATGACATGTCATTAAAATTATCAGAAATTTAACTACCATCATGGCACATGTGGCTTGCGAGAAGGCAAACACCCGCAGACAACTGAGCCACTCCACAGTTTACTATCACCAAAAGCTTCTAGCCCGAGGAATAAAAAAAATGAAGTAATCAATAATCCAAGACACTTTGCTGCCTTTATCTTCTCTGCCTCGTCATCGGCTAACAAACTTATTACCTCGACATTTGTCTAGGTCTCGCGACTGTGGTCTGCCTTGTATTAGTTAGTTACTCTAGCCAGAAGATAGGAACTGGATAGCGATTATCTTCCAACCTCGACAGTTTTGATTAATATCGAGTAACCACAAAGCATTACGTGACTCTTGACTCCAAATCCTGCCCAGTCTGTCTGTCTATTTCCCTCGAGTTAAATTGCAACATGAAACCTCATCGTTCGTGCACTGGTGATGGCAAGGCGGAGATACTGATATGAATTGGTGGGTTCATGCTTTTCCAAATGCCCTTGTTATTTTGATCTTGTTTAGCGTGTTATGCTAATCTGGCGACGCCTGAATCTAAAATAAATGTTCCATCAGGAATTGTTGGTTTATCCATGTCTATTATTGACCAAATTTCCTTTTATCATGTCTTCCTTCGTTGCTCTTGTAATTGTGGGAAATGACAACATATATCAACCAATAAAGTGCCATGTCAAGTGGCGTAGGCGATCATGTTTTTTCATATGTGTTGTTAATAATTTAAGTTGGTGACATGTTTTTGTGTTACAATGACAATCAATCCTTTTTGTATCTCTTTATATCTCTTTCTTTCTCTCTCATTTTCTCTCTCTCTCTCTCTCTCTCTGTGTGTCTTTCTCTGTCTCTTCTCATCTTGATCTTTCCGGTGATTACTAAATGTTCAAGTTTGGTTTTCTAATCACATGTTTTAAAATATCTTGACTATCTGCTTCTAATTTTTGCTATAATTTGTCTTTTTACTCCAGCTGCTCTCATGAATTGTACATTAGTTTTCATGGCTGTTCATGGAATTTTCATAATTCTTCTCAAAAACCACATCTCAGTTGCCTCCAGCTCACTTTGAGCTCTTTTGTTTACCGTCTATGTTTCACATCCATAAGGAAGAATTGATTCAATATGTATAATAATGTATATTGAACCAATTCAATGTCTATAACTCATTTTGTAAATCAGTATCTTGACTGATTATTTCATTGACAAAACTTCTAGTATTCTAGCTTTCACTGTCTTGTGTTTCTTCTTCTGCGTTCATTTTCGAACTACTGCAGACTAGCAAAATGTAATCCAGAGAACGGAATGCGTTGTGCCATGGTTTTACAGCTTAGTTACGATATCTGCATTTTTTCGTTCAGACACATCCGACTTCAGCATATGAATCAATTTTATCCATTATGAATGGCACAGCCAACTCCATACCCCAAACCTCCTAGGTCATCTCTTACGACATGCCTGGCAGGTAACTGTCGCTATTCTTTTCTCCCCTGTTGGCACCAGCAACCCACGGGAGTATGCTTATACTAATTTGTCACTGCGATAGTCAGCTTCTGCTGCACCCTCAAACATAACCATCCACACTATAAGGATATCATAACCACAAGCATACCCATCAACACTATCAGGATATCATAACCACAAGTATACCCATCAACACTATCAGGATATCATAACCACAAGTATACAAATGCACACTATAAGGATATCATAACCACAAGTATACCCATCCACACTATACGGATATCATAACCACAAGCATACCCATCCACACTATACGGATATCATAACCACAAGTATACCCATCCACACTATACAGATATCATAACCACAAGTATACCCATCCACACTATACGGATATCATAACCACAAGCATACCCATCCACACTATAAGGCTATCATAACCACAAGTATACCCATGCACACTATAAGGATATCATAACCAATTAATAGAAACATAGGCGTTCATTGATAATGAGGGAGGGGGGGCATTCCTAAGAATGTCGACATATTCATATAGGTTCTTGAAAAAAATGTCTCTATAGTCACATATTTTCCTGGTAAAATATCTAATCACATGAGTTCCTTAGGAGGGAGGGAGGAGGGAGTCAATAACGCCTACCAAACTCCACTTCAACAGAAACTAATGGAAATACTGAACGAGAAATACAACGAAAAATTATCATGATTCGCAAGAAACAGATTTGCAATAATAAACAGCACAGATTCTAGGAATTTTGGCGCCCTGGGTTAAGTTCCGCCAATAACAAACAGCACAGATGCTAGGAATTTTGGCGCCCTGGGTAAGTTCCCAACCCCCATCCCTTTTTTAGATAACTATTTTCAATTCTGTTGTTGTGCACTTGGATATTGCTTTCGGCGCTGTCACCTTGGGGTTTGTCCCTGCCTTGTTACGAGATCTTAGACTATCTACATTACAATACATACTGGCTAATAGTAAATCAAGGATTCTACATGAGTCATTTGACTATTCCTGCGATTTTCATTGGTTGCTATGATGATACTTTGCCTGACAGTCAATACAAGTTAAATTAATAGTCGAGTGAGTCAAATACAAGGCTTGATTTCCAGTAAATCTTATATTGGAGACTGTCGTTGACGAAAGCAGTAAGGAATGATAAAAGCAGATTCTTCATAAGATTTGAAGACAGGAATAATTTATGCAACGACATCCATATCTTGAAAGAAGAACTTTCGAGCAAAATCTATTGCAGGTCCCCATATCGTAGAATCACCACATGACAAGAGTAGTAACTGACGACGATGATTATCATATTCAATGTCTGCAGATCTTCACTGAAATCAATAGTTAGTTAGTTAGTTGGTTGGTTAGTTGGTTAGTTTAGTTTAGGTAGGTTAGTTAGTTAGTTGGTTGGTTAGTAGGTTAGTTTAGTTTAGGTAGGTTGGTTAGTTAGTTAGTTAGTTGGTTGGTTCGTTGGTTAGTTAGTTTAGTTTAGGTAGGTTAGTTAGTTTAGTTTAGGTAGGTTAGTTAGTTAGTTAGTTAGTTAGTTAGTTAGTTAGTTAGTTAGTTAGTTAGTTAGTTGTTTAGTTAGTTTAGGTAGGTTGGTTAGTTATTTAGTTAGATAGTTAGTTAGTTAGTTAGTTAGTTAGTTAGTTAGTTAGTTAGTTAGTTAGTTAGTTAGTTAGTTGGTTGTTTAGTTAGTTAGTTTAGTTTAGGTAGGTTAGTTAGTTAGTTAGTTAATTAGTTAGTTAGTTAGTTAGTTGATTGTTTAGTTAGTTAGTTAGTTAGTTTAGTTTAGGTAGGTTAGTTAGTTAGTTAGTTAGTTAGTTAGTTAGTTAGCTAGTTAGTTAGTTAGTTGGTTGGTTGTTTAGTTAGTTAGTTAGTTTAGTTTAGGTAGGTTAGTTAGTTAGTTAGTTAGTTAGTTAGTTAGTTAGCTAGTTAGTTAGTTAGTTGGTTGGTTGTTTAGTTACTTAGTTAGTTAGTTTAGTTTAGTTTAGTTTAGGTAGGTTAGTTAGTTAGTTAGTTAGTTAGTTAGTTAGTTAGTTAGTTAGTTAGTTAGTTAGTTAGTTAGTTGTTAGTTAGTTAGTTAGTTAGTTAGTTAGTTAGTTAGTTAGTTAGTTAGTTAGTTAGTTAGTTGGTTGTTTAGTTAGTTAGTTAGTTAGTTTAGTTTAGTTTAGGTAGGTTAGTTAGTTAGTTAGTTAGTTAGTTAGTTAGTTGTTAGTTAGTTAGTTAGTTAGTTAGTTAGTTAGTTAGTTAGTTAGTTAGTTAGTTAGTTAGTTAGTTAGTTAGTTGGTTAGTTAGTTAGACAAGGCATCTAGCATATTAGTTATATCAAGACATATCTACTATAAATGAATGTATGCTGCAGGAAAACAGGGACTAAATAATATCCACATAATTTTTAACATGTCAATGAATAACCTCCTATTGTGAAATCTTGAAAAATGAACGATCGGATTTCGTCTCGAGTCTGGGTTAAAAGTGAAGCAAATAAGAGCAACACCGGTTACCTTTCATGCATATTATAAGGAGTGACTAAGCAGGTTTTCGGGGTGCAGTTTCCTGCCCCATGGCCAAAGTAACCCAGAAGCCATGCTGAAGTCGGATGTGTCATGACCAAAGGCACAAATATCGCAGCTTAGATGTAAACCATGACAATGCAATCCGTTCTATGGACTCTATCATCAAGTGCCGTCTCCGCAACGAATATTAGCTGCAACAGACCTCCACCATCCCATATCTCTTGATTTGGTGGTGCACTCTGCTAGACGGTAACCTATTCATCTTGTGATGTTACTCTGCTACTTGTATCTCTGCCTACCTCTTGTTCGTTTCCCTTCGACTTTTCCCTCTCTTCAACAAGGTGTCATGTCTTTTAATGTGTCCAAAATAGTTTATGTGCTTGATCTTTATTTACCAGAAATAATTCTTTCTTCATATTAAGTGTTGCTAGAACCTCTTTGTTTTCTTCTTTTTCCATGATGTTCTCCCTATTCCTCTATATACCCACATCTCAAAGGTATCAATTGTGTCTTTCATTGTTTGTTTAGTGTCCATGTTTCTGAGCTATACATTAATATAAAATAGATGTAGCATTTTACAATTCTCATTTTTAAATTGTTTGTAATTTGTTTAGATGTTAATATTTTCCATATGTCATTTAAAGTACCTTTAGCATTCCTATTCACCTTTTAACTTCTGTTTCACATCTGTCGCCATTTGTGATTATGTGTCCAAGATATTGATAGTTTTCTACTTGTTGTAGTCTATCTCAGTGTGCGTTTATGTTTATCGTCTGTTCTTCTATGTATTTGTTTTTCCTGTATTTTTTGTTGTTGCCTTTTTAAATATCCAGTCTATATTCTTTACTTGATATATCGACTTGATCTATTAGCCTTTGTAGTTCGTGTTTACTTTATGCTGAAAGAACGGTGTCATCTGCATATTTCAGGTTCTTTATTATATTTCCTATTAATCGAGTCCCGGCATTCCTTCTATATGTTTAAAGATATTATCTGTGTAGATATTAAATATGCTGGGTGATAAAATACACCCTTGTCTTACCTTGTCTTCTCTGGACCACATCCTGCTAATATGCAGGAGTTTGAAAGCGAACGCAAAAGAAGATTTCGAAGCTGATGGCAAAATGAAATAATATAACATTTCACTGTTCCCAGCATTTTTGACAGTCTATCATTTTCTGTTAATTATTAGCTTGAATTTTCTGCTGAATAAGATAGCTAACCCGTGACCGATCGGCTTTGTGTATATAGCCACGGCTAACCTCACGCCAAATTCTTAGTCGCCTTAAAGGCATACGTAACATATCACATTGTTACTACTGAGCTTTATTTACTGGCCCGTCGAACTTACGAACAAAGAAATGGACACAAACCACATACGAACATTTACACACAAAAATAAAAGCTCCTACTTGTAATGTTTGTGAAATATCTACTACTAACGCCAGATGTTTCCTTTGACTAGCTAGAGTGAAATTATGTGTTTATTACAACTCTTTCATTCGTCTGCTATACTATAATTTTCTCCTACTAACAACTTGAGTTTTTTTGTCTGTCTGCTCTTCTAATTCTGAACCAGACCTACTTTTCGTCTGTCTGCACTTCTAATATTGAACCAGATCTACTTTTCGTCATTCTTTTTAGTCGAAACTTCGTTTGCTTCTGATGATATCGTTAGTGTGTTTTGTATTTTGCTGCAACATTCCCTAGTATATTTGTGTTTTCCCCTCAACGTTTTGTCAGTCTGCTTTTCCAATAGTGAATCAGATCTAATTATAGTTCTTCTGTTAATCTAATATTAAACCACTTCTACCTTTCGTCCTTCTGCTCTTCAAAATGGAACCAGCTATACTTTCCATCCGTGAGCTTTTCTAATACTCAAACAGTTCTACTTTTCTAATACTCAAACAGCTCTACTGTTCTAATACTCAAACAGCTCTACTTTTCTAATACTCAAACAGCTCCACTTTTCTAATACTCAAACAGTTCTACTTTTCTAATACTCAAACAGCTCTACTTTTCTAATACTCAAACAGCTCTACTTTTCAGTCTGCTTTCCTAATACTGATCCAGTTCTACTTTTCCGCCTGCTTTTCTAATACTGAGCCAGAAGATCTATTTTTCGACCGTATGCTCTTCTAATACTGAACCAGATCTAATTTTCATCCGTCTGCTATCATCCTGCAATTTTTTATTCGTATAATATGAACCCAAAGTTAAAAAAGTGTAACTCATCAAAATGTACATGTGGTCAAGGGAACCAAATTTCAGAGTATATTCGTCACGAATGTGCAAACTATGATACATTAAGGTGCGCATAATTACCTTCTGATACGCCTATGAATATTAAACTTTGTGGCACAGTGACCGTCGAAAGGGTCTACTATATACATGTCTACTATAAGGGTCTACTATAAACATGTGCGCAAATTACCTAGATGGATGGTTTTCCGGTATTTTGATTATTTGGCAGGCGACTATATACATTTTTGTTAGCATTTCCTTTACAGGACTTAGCTATCAACCCAGCATTGGTTGACGGTGGTGATTTTATAGGCAATATAAATACGTTCAGTAGTTTGCCATTGCTTTCTGAACAGTCCAGATACACAATCGCCTGTGGCGGTGATCGAACTCAGAACGTATCCAACTCGGCCGTCACAGATGCGCTCTGCACCACTTCGCCACAGAGCCGGACAACTATATAAATACCACGTATATAATTAGTGACCAACGAATAACAAGACAATAATAAAAAACGTCACGAATGAAAGCGTGTTTACTTTCTGCACTTTAATTCTTCTAAACTTTAGGTCTTCTAAGCTGTGAACGGTGTTGATGGTTCACAGTCCCTGTGGTTCACAACACGAAATTAAAAAAACACTGTCGAATTTATACAAGAAAGACATTACTAACGAAAGAAGGAAGAATTTTCCTAATAACCACCTCTTTTTTCTACGGGTCTCATTTATAAAATTGTTGCCTAATATTGTCTCTGTTGGCCCGCAGTCTACGTGATTTATTGGTTATAGTTCCCTTGATTCCACACCACTAAAAACCGTTTGATTGGTAGAGAGGCTATGTAATCCCCCAGGACTGGAAGAGACAATTTCAAATACGACGCCACTTTGACGGCGCGAGATACTGAAGCACAGATGGGAGATAGGATCTTGGCCCCTTCACTGGAGTTTGGCGTAGCCGTAGACGGGAAGGATGGATGAAGTGGCGTATCTGCTCTGAAGAGAGCTATTATACAGCACTGAGGAAAGCGAGAAGTACTTCACATGATGAAAAGAAGATTCGAGAATTGAAAGTCGAGTGATTTGAAGTAGAGAGATTTAAGAATGAAGAGAAGGGAAGATCAGAGAGCACGGTTTATGAAAGGGAAGAAATAAGCTATAAAGAATTATTATCTGAATCTGTGGTGATGTGGTCAAGTTCTGTGCATTATGTCAAGGAGATTGTGGGTTAGGTTAGAAATTGAGTCGTGTTATTTTTTTATAAGTGTAATTTTTGGAGCCCTATATATCATCTCTTGAGTCATGGAATATCTTCCACGGCCTGATATAACCAAAACAGACTTCTGTCTTAGGTTGAAAGTATTGTGCCTCCTCAGCTAAGAGGCTTTAATCCCCAATTTAACAAACAAAACAATATCTTCTCTGAACGAACCTGTATCAGTCCCTGCAGTACGACTGCCATATCTAATGGTGTTAAAAGTGTATGATCCTCGAGGAATTTACATATGTGATATGTTGTCAGGGCCGTAGATGCGACTTCAGTAGCGGGGAGGGCTTACGTTGAAAACAAATATCACTGTCCCATTTTCATTGTAATTCCCTCTCTTTCATTATAGCTTTGATGACCTTTTAGAAGTGGCGTAGCGAGGGGGGGGGCGGAGGTGCGGACCGCCCCGGGCGCCATTGACCCACGCTACGCCACTGCCTTTTAGAGAAAAATCGTTGTAGGGAGGACAGATTACCCAACTTTTTGCTAAATTCCTAATACTTAATTATGATATTTTGATTCCCTGGGAGAATTGAACACACCAACTCCGTTATCTGCAGGATTGTACGCGTGTGTCATAACTGTGTTTAGTTAGACCGGTTCATATTCATAGTAATTTGTGAATATACTGGTGGAAATCTGGACTGAAATCGCAACTTTTTTTTAGAGAGGATGATGAAATGGGATTAGAAAAAACATGTTGACTAATGTGGCGAAGCGAGTCGGTGTCGGGTGAATGAATCGGGTTCAAATCTCCGTCTCTCTCAACACATCGACGGGCGGCTTGTCGGGAATACCTACCATATCATGGGTCATTCATGACCTTCGACGGTATGGAAGTCGTGTGCAGAAAACGTAAACATAACCCAGAAGGCCATTTTGATTATTTCCGTGTATTTGTTGATCAGCCTTAGCTACTTTTGGCATACGGCTTCAAGTATATACACTGTGACCAATGAGAATCACGAAAATAATCAAAAACGTATGGAATGCAGTCCTAATTAATTCTGCAAACAGGCCTTCTTGCTGGCGAAAGTCACGAGTAAATCCGTTGTTTTAAGCGAGAATTCGTATGAAGCTCCTAACAATCCACTTTGTAGAGATGTGAGTAGGATCCAAACCTGTCCTCTTGAGCAGAAAGCGAACTGCTTAACCACTGCGACATATATTTTTTTTCATCCGTATTTTGGCGAAGTAAAATATACCATTATGGTAAGGTACGCACTTTTCACCCGCAGACGTTAGTATAATTTGGTTATATCATTTTTAGCCATAAAAAATAATGGAGGTCGCGGTTCTGGTAATTCAACCACCAGGACCTACACAATTATATTTTTTTAATTATGTGACTAATTTTCGGTTTGTTTATACTACTATTGATCTTAGTATATTAACTTGTACACCATACCTGGACAAGGATACGATCACGTTCATAACAGGGGTATCCATAAAGTAGTCAAGTAAAACGCTTCGTCATGTACGTGTGTGTGTGTATATATATATATATATATATATATATATATATATATATATACATGGAAAACCATGTACATATGTCATGCACAAACATATATACATATGTCATTATCAATATCTTGGACACATAGTCACAAATGATGGCAGATGTGAAACAGAAGTTAAAAGGAGAATAGGAATGGCTAAAAGTACCTTCAATGACATGAGGAAATTATTAATATCTAAACAAATTACATACAAGTTAAAAATGAGAATTATAAAATGCTACATATATTCCATATTAATGTATGGCTCAGAAACATGGACACTAAATAAACAATTAAAGACAAAATTGATGCCTTTGAGATGTGGGTATATAGAAGAATAGGGAGAACATCATGGAAAGAGAAGAAAACAAATAAAGAGATACTAAAAACACTTAATATGAAGAAGGAACTACTAAGAGAAATAAAGATCAGGCAAATAAAATACTTTGGACACATTAAAAGACATGACACCCTATTGAAGACCTTACTTGAGGGTAAAGTCAAAGGGAAGCGAGCAAGCGGTAGGCAGAGATACAAGTGGGAGAGTAACATCACACGATGGACAGGTTACAGTCTAGCAGAGTGCACCACCAAGACAAGAGACAGGAGATGTTGGAGATACGTTGCAGCCAACCTTCGTTGCGGAGACGGCACTTGATGATGATGATGATTAATATATATATATTTCAGTCTGTCACACCGAGCTCGGCATAGCTTGAACATGTCCAGAAACAATAGATAAAGGACAAAGATTATTCTACAGATAGGCAAATAATTGATGCACCAGCCGTGTATCACCATAGTATGTAGAAGTGAACGCATGGCTGTAGAAAGGATTACAAAAAAATGTCATGATAGCAGACTTACTTGAACTGCAAACTCCATTATTTTAATGGTTTTATAACACACCCTGATATAACCAAAATGAACTCACGTCCTCGGTTGAAAGGGGGGCATAAAAACATAAAAAGTGTATATTTTATAATAATAAAAAAAATAAAATACCTTTCGCCTGTGTTTAGCCGGGCCTGAAAGGACCTGAAAGAAAAGGTGGAGAATAGTAACACTGTCATCTGTCATTAGTGTCGCAAAAGACAACAATAGAAGTTGGGTGCGGGTATAGCTACTTCATTCACATAAAAGTTGGGTGCGGGTATAGCTACTTCATTCACATAGAAGTTGGGTGCGGGTATAGCTACTTCATTCACATAGAAGTTGGGTGCGGGTATAGCTACTTTATTCACATAGAAATTGGGTACGGGTATAGCTACTTTATTCACATAGAAGTTGGGTGCGGGTATAGCTACTTTATTCACATAGAAGTTGGGTGCAGGTATAGCTACTTTATTCACAGTGAAGTAGGGTGCGGGTATAGCTACTTTATTCACATAGAAATTGGGTGCGGGTATAGCTACTTTATTCACATAGAAGTTGGGTGCGGGTATAGCTACTTTATTCACATAGAAGTTGGGTGCTGGTATATCTACTTTATTCACATAGAAGTTGGGTGCAGGTATATCTACTTTATTCACATAGAAGTTGGGTGCAGGTATAGCTACTTTATTCACATAGAATTGGGTGCAGGTAGAGCTACTTCATTCACAGAGACAGACAAAACTACACACAAAAAGTACTCATCCGACTATGGAAACGACGAAGAAGGAAAAATTTAAACCAATCACACAGAATACGAAAAGATCCTTATAAAACACCCAGATAAAAACACAATAAATAAATGAATATTCTCAATTATTAGTTACAGCAAAACAAGCTTGAATAGTACACAGAGAAAAATAAAAAGATTATGATAATAAATTCAGTTGACATAACCCACATTACACTAGATGAAGCAGCCCTACAGGAGGTAGACTAGGTGAAGCGGCCCTGCAGGAGGTAGACTAGGTGAAGCAACCCTACAGGAGGTAGACTAGGTGAAGCAGCCCCACAGGAGGTAGACTAGGTGAAGCAGCCCTACATGAGGTAGACTAGGTGAAATGGCCCTACCGGAGGTAGACTAGGTGAAGCAGCCCTACAGGAGGTAGACTAGGTGAAGCAGCCCTGCAGGAGGTAGACTAGGTGAAGCAGCTTTACAGGAGGTAGACTAGGTGAAGCAGCCCTATAGGAGGTAGACTAGGTGAAGCAGCCCTATAGGAGGTAGACTAGGTGAAGCAACCCTATAGGAGGTAGACTAGGTGAAGCAGCCCTACAGGAGGTAGACTAGGTGAAGCAGCCATACAGGAGGTAGACTAGGTGAAGCAGCCCTACAAGAGGTAGACTAGGTGAAGCAGCCCTACAGGAGGTAGACTAGGTGAAGCAGCCCTACAGGAGGTAGACTAGGTGAAGCCGCCCTACAGGAGGTAGACTAGGTGAAGCAGCCCTACAGGAGGTTAAGTGAAGCAGCCCTACAGGAGGTAGACTATGTGAAGCAGCCCTATAGAAGGTAGACTAGGTGAAGCAGCCCTACAGGAGGTAGACTAGGTGAAGCAGCCCTACAGGAGGTAGACTAGGTGAAGCAGCCCTACAGGAGGTAGACTAGGTGAAGCAGCCCTACAGGAGGTAGACTAGGTGAAGCAGCCCTACAGGATATATACTAAGTGAAGCAGCCCTACAGGAGGTAGACTAGGTGAAGCAACCCTACAGGAGGTAGACTAGGTGAAGCAGCCCTACAGGAGGTAGACTAGGTGAAGCAGCCCTACAGGAGGTAGACTAGGTGAAGCAGCCCTACAGGATATAGACTAAGTGAAGCAGCCCTACAGGAGGTAGACTAGGTGAAGCAACCCTACAGGAGGTTGACTAGGTGAAGCAACTCTACAGGAGGTAGACTAGGTAAAGCAGCTTTACAGGAGGTAGACTAGGTGAAGCAGCCCTACAGGAGGTAGACTAGGTGAAGCAGCCCTACAGGAGGTTGAATCATACACCTACCTGTGCAGCAACAACATAGTCAGAGAGGAGTGAGCAGACACGAGTGTCGTGATAAGAATTCACACAAAGTAAGAGGTCATTTCATTGTAAATAACATGGTGATTCCCCCCCCCCCCACAATTATGTCAAATACAACGCTAATGATATTTTACCTAGATGTTAAATCGGTGATGTGTAGTCCTCTTCATCATCGTTCATTCTCAAACTCCCGTTGGATCTCTCTTAAAGCAGGACAATGGTCCTACTATATTTCCAGTAGGATGTAATACAGAGAATGGAAATGCATTGTGCCGCGGTTTGTTTTGCATCAATGGTCCAATACATCCGTCTTCGACGTATTATGTGGTCAATAAACTGGGATAATAACAGAAGAAACAATTAGTAAACTATATCTTCATCAAATGATATACCTGCTTGTGGTAGAAGGACTGAATTTGTATGATGACCACTAATGTGAAACTCATGAAAACAACTAAACAAACATCGGCAGAGAGAGAGAGAGAGAGAGAGAGTAAGAGAGAGCTAAGTAACGATGATGAAAATGAAGACGATATACTTAAAAACACACAAACTGAAAGCATTTGTAAGATATCCATTATTCTAGGACCCACTAGGAAAGAG